>JAQQBR010001833.1:3670323-3702774 GCA_030347285.1 Microctonus hyperodae | reverse complement strand
ATATTCTTAATATTTTTATCAGTTCTCAAGATCATTGTACAATAAATCTACGTATTTATTTCGAATTATAGATCTACAATAAACAGGAAAATACAAATAATTTTTCCCTATGTAATATTCTACACTACATATTAGATCATTGACTTATGTTGTACAGCAAATAAAATATTACAGCTCAATTCAACGTGAAATTTAGTTAATTATAGTACGTACATATTTTGTGTTTCAAATTTTTTCGTATATCTCATTCAAGTTATTGTAAATATTTAAAATTTTTTTTTTTTACAATCAAAAGAATATTATCGTTTGACATTGTGTCGTGTTAGTATATATAAATAATAGTTACTAAAAAAATCAATTTGATTTAGAATGATTCAAGTTATAAAATTTTGGTGTCTGCATATCGGATTCCATTGTTGATATACACCAGTCAAAGCTTGAAGGCTCAGTAAGATTTTGCATTGATCCGATATTTTGTGTTTGAGTAATAATTTGTGTGCCAAATGTTGTATTTGACACTTGTAATTCTTGATTTGGCGTAATTTGTGTTTCAAGATTGGGCGAATGTGGTGGTGTCCTACGTAATCTTTTATAATCTGAAAATCTATTGAATGTCACTTGATCAACGCAAATTGCTTGAGTTGTATGACGAGTCTTGTATAAAATAGGACAACTTAAATCGCCTTTTAAATTTAGACTGTAAAGATTTGCCAATCGTCGTAATTTTTCACGTTCAGGCTGACGCATCGGATGCAATTTAAGTTCGCTCTGCGATGGATCTTGAAGGAATCTTGATACCTTTTCATTAGCTGATGTTATAATTGAATATCCAGGTTTATTATCAACGTGACGTCGTCCAGCACGAATTTCTCGTCCACTTAAACCATCGCGTATCCATTGAATACGCTGACGATAATTTCTCTTTGCTTCATCAGTTAGATGTTCATAGCTGCCATGAAGTATTACCTGGAATGTTGGATCTGACGATATTTTATCTTCATTAGTACTTTCATCTTCCCACCAATTTGACTCTCCAAACCAATCCGATTGTTCATCATCGCCTTCACGATCCTCATCATTTGTAATTATTCCCGCCTCAGAATCACTTGAAGAAATACTTGAGCTAGATATTCTTGAGCATTCCATTGCATCGTCATTTTGTGTTTTCTCACGATTTTTTGATTTTGAATTACGCGATGGTTTTGGTGAACGCATCTCACAGTCAACTGAACGTTCACGACATGATCTCTTACGTTTACCACACCATATTGTCCCATAACGATTCTCACAATTATTACGAAGTACTCGTTTTTTCTTACCAACAGAATTTGTAATAAATGTCATTGCCTGAGACGTGGATGGATTGGAATCCGAGTCCACAGCCATACGTTTGAATTTTCTCTTACGTTTTGTATTAGTTCTTGGAACAAAATTTTCATTAACAGAATCACTTTCAATATTACTTATATTATTGAAATTAGAAAATCGTGCAAAACGTTTTGTTCTATTTGTATCATCACTGTCTGATTGATATTTCGA
Source organism: Microctonus hyperodae (assembly GCA_030347285.1). Classification (NCBI taxonomy): domain Eukaryota; kingdom Metazoa; phylum Arthropoda; class Insecta; order Hymenoptera; family Braconidae; genus Microctonus; species Microctonus hyperodae. The sequence goes on along the minus strand of JAQQBR010001833.1, from coordinate 3,701,235 downwards.
TACAGAAGTTGCTTTTGGTATACGAATGTCACAGATTGATGATGAACTGTCATCAGAATGTTTGTTGGCACTCAATGATGCTGAAAAAATTGTTTTGAATATTCCATAACAATTTTTTTCATTCGTAACTCGGTTACGTTTGATGATTTTATTAAATGCTTTACCCTTACACTTACGAATATTGCCAGTGGATCGGGTTCGTCTTCTCCAACCCCATCGTCGTCCAACAGTTGTTGTATTGCTACTTTCCTCTAGTGCTAATGTGAAATCATGGACCAGTGCCTCCATTTTAGCTCTCAAATCTACTGGAACAGCTTTCAAAACACGCTCCATCTGAAGATTACTCTCTTATCTGAAATTTAATAACATACATATTCACATGCCTGGATACATTAAATAAATCAACATCATTTAACCAAAGAAATAAAAAAAAATAACTCATTAATATGATTATGTAACAATTGATAAATTCATTAAATTTCTTTATCTGACATTGACAAAATGCTTGAGAAAATTTATCATTCACATTGAAATACATATCTATAAACAATTATTTTCTTTTAATTATTATTTTTCATACAACATCTATGGGCGTAGACGATAAAAATAATAAAAAATCATTAATTACAACATACAATTCACAATAATCAATTAAACACATTCATCTCACAACTCTTCAATAATTTCAATCTTCAAACTCTAATTATAATCAATTTAAATAAACTATTTATTATTTATTTTCACTCTAATACACTCACATAGATGTAGAGCATTTAAATCACGTGAGATATTGTGATGGGAGCATTCGTGCTATTGGACTAGATAACCCAAAAAAGAAAAAATGTCCAGGTGAAAATATAATGCTGCTTGCTTCACAGAATTAATGTGAACAGTCAAAGCAGTAGTAGTAGTAGTAGTACTAGTCAGTAGCAGTAATAGTACTAGTGTGTAGAGAATGGCTGATGTGGATCAACTTCATCACCTTGTAGTAGACACCACCTACAATAAACTGTAGCGAAATTTAACCATGCCCGTATATGTAACACAAATTTTTATTGAACAGTTGTATGTGTATACGTTGGTAAAATACGCATTGATGCACCATCGCTTTCGTGTGTGCAACAAAACATGCTGCAATCAGGGGGTCTGACACACAACTACAACTTTAAATATAATGTATATGGTATATATGTATATACTATGTATACATCAATTGACATATAACTGGTTTTTCTATCTGTATGTACATACAGATACAATATACACACTACTACAGTACTACCCTGACCCTGGATAGAACACTATGCAGGTCTGCCAACGTAACTGAACTAAACTAAACACATGAATTCATATATATATATATTTTTAGCAGGCGTATTTTGTTAGTTATAATTGTTATTTATTTGTTTATTATTATATTAAATATGCACGATGTATATTGAATAATAATTTATTAATTATATAGTGTGAGGAGGAATGTTGGATGAAAATAAAATAATGAATATGAATATGATGTATTTATTTTTAGAATAATTTTATTAAAAAAATTAAGTACACAATTGGTGTAAATATATTTTTTTATATAAATAGTTGCTATTATAATAAATGTCAGAAAATTATAATTTTCTCGGCAAGACGCCTGGCACATACATTTGTTATTTTTTACATTTAAAAATTGATTGAAATACAGTAATGTATGTACAATGTTTTTGTATTTATTATGTTATTGATTGAATTATTAATTAATAAAGCCCTTATGTATCCTTTTATTTTTTTTTGTATTTTGACTGTAGGTTGCTGCATTTATTATTTGTATTTTGTCACATTGATTGGCGTTATTTTTAATTGTTGGTTTGAGAATATTAAATTTTTTATTTATATTATGCTAACTAATTTTTTTTTATGTAATAATTTTTATTTACATTGTTGTATTTTGTTTTTATGCTTTTTCATTTATCCAATTAATTTTCAATTGATATGTTTTTTATCAAAGAAGAAAAATAAGTTAGCAATAATATATGTGAATAAAATTATATATATATAAAAATCATCAATCGATCTCGTTTTATTGGCACAACCACATTATCACTCTTTAAATAAGTCATCTAAAATTACTAATTTACATTTTAACCCGCGCATATTCAAATGTTTAGATAAAAATTGTGAATTCACCTATATAATATATCATTTTGTAATTTTAAATAGAGCAACAAGAAGAAAAAAAGAGTATAGTTTATAGTCAATACTGTTAGCCGAAGCATCTGTAAGTAGCTTTTTTTTATTACGTATAATTTCATCGTGTGCAAAAAAATTGATCACTAAAAATTAAAAAAATAGAAACAAATTAAATAACCTTATCCTCATTACATTGAGACAATAATTATCAATTACTATTTACAAAAAACAAAACGAGAAAAAAAAAACGAGCAGTCAATTGTCATGTAATTGTGCACTTCTGAATATTAGCTTTATGCCTATTTCACATCGAATTTCCATTTGAAAAAATCAGCATTTTCATCATTACTATACTGAGTGAAATACCAATTTTGGCACAATTATAATAATATAATCTTCCGTTTACTACGAAAAATCTTATTTCAAATTATTGTCATGTTATAATCTCAGAGAGATGTTAAATGTAATCTCAATAAGTTGTATGAAGGCACATTGAATAGTAAATTATTTAATGATAATTGATTGATGAATTGTGTTAGATTAATTCATCGTAGGCCGCATTCCCTGCGTTGTCGTTCCATCTCTTGGTCCATTGAATGCCCCAGTAGTACTAGCAGGATCATCATTACCATTGGCACTGTTGTTGTTTTGGCCATTTATGAATGATGTCATCTCCATAGATGAATTGTGTCCGCTCTGTTCAGAAACATGCGTGTGTTGTTCGTTCGCTTCGTTTTTCACAGATCTAGCAGAGGAGGCGTGTAGGCATAGTAATCGTATCGTGTGTATCGTGTGTCGTGTTATTTATTCATTTATTTTTCTTTCAATAAGATGAAATCAAACTAACGAATCGTTGTAAAGAAAAATTGATTGATTGATTGATTAAAGTCAGAGAATGAAAAATAATAATGAAGACGGTATAATAGATAGACAGGCAATAGATTGTGAATAGTAAGAAAATGGTCGAAGCTTGATTTGAAAGCATTTAATTATTAATTAATACATAGAGCAAAGGATCTAGACTTATTTTAATGTAATGTGTAATAATTTGATAACAAGTAACAATTAAGAACAAGAAAAATATTAATGAAAACGTCATGATCCTTGACTCGTTTTATTTTTGAAAATTATTATTGTCTCTCAATATTAAATTACGAACCTTCGGTTGCATCGTGTTGTCCGTAGTATCAAGAATCGCCAGAGGATTTGAGGTAATATTAATTTTTGAATCTGTCACACTGCCATTTATCACATGACCATTTGTTATAGATTTGCCTATATTAATTAAAATTATATTTAGAAATAATTTATATATTATATAAAAATTAATTATTTAATATTGAATCATATTCGTATTTATTACCTTCATTCTGCGATGATTCACGACTCTGTTTGATCCTACTTCTTTTATATACAAAAAATATTGCACCAACAAGACCCAAAAGTGTCGTTCCACCTAAAGCACCACCAATAATTGCGTACATGCTACCACTTCGATTATTACCATTACTTTGACGTGGCTCATCGTCCGGTAAAATTTGTTGAATTGGCGGTGGTTCAGTAATAACTTTCAAAGTTTTTTCAAGAATTATTTTTGAAAATTCTGATGCAGCGTCCACAGAAAAACTTTGGATTTTAAATTCATAAGTTGTGTCTGGTTGTAAATAAGAAATTGTAATATTTGTTGAATTTTTTCCTTCAACAGTTGTTTTAACATAATCACCAGCTGACGTAGAGGCACGATGATAAACATAAAAACCATCAATGTCCGCTGAACGATCAGGATTTTGCCAAATAAGTAAAACACGATCCTGTCCAAGTGCTTCAGTATTTGTCAATAATGGTATTGGCATTTTATTTGTATCAAATCCTGCCATACGTGTTAAATGAAAACGCACGGAATTGGGACTTAATTTATTGTCATTATTTGAATAAACTGCAGCTATTCTAAATCGATATGTATGATCTGGTTGCAAATCAATAACTTCAAATGAACGTACATGATTTTGTATTTCTGTATTAGCAGTCATCCATTTTGATTGTTTGCCATTCATTTTTTGTCCAAGCTCTCTGTATTGTACTTTAAAAAATAATATTGGCAGTCCAGTATTTTCTGGCACTGACCAACGTACCATTACTGAAACATCCGAGAGTCTTGTAACATTTGGTTGATTTGGTGGAACAAGAACAGTTCCCCTACGATGCCCCTCTTTATTTTTTCTTCGTCCACCAACTCTCATATGTCTATGTGCCATATTACCACCCGGCATTCCATGAATATCTTGTCGTGATTCCATTCCACCGCCACTCATATGTTGCTTTGGATTAACTCGAAGAAGATTATAGCCTGAATGTGATCCATATTCATTGCTGGCAACACATTGAACAATTCCCGCGTGTTTTTTCTCAACTGGCGATACAAAAAGTGTCGTGCCCTTTATTTCTACAGTGGCGCTTGGTTTTAGTGGTTCGCCATTTATTAACCATTCAATGGTTGGTTCAGGTATACCAGTTGTACCACAAGACAATTCTAATTCACCACCTTCGGAAAATGTTGCGCTTTTTGGTCCACGTGTAACTTTTGGCGGTTCCACAACTTTCACAATTATTATTGAATCAATTTTACGATCATTTGAATTCCAAACGCAATGATATTCGCCTTGATCTGACGGCTGAACATTAACGATATTCAATCCTGAGCTGGTGTAATGTGAATCCTTTGGCAATGATCCAACAAGGCGCGACCATGTTACTTTTGGTATTGGATAACCAACTCCAAAGCACTCCAATGTTACATTTTTCCCTCGCAATACTTTATATTCCGTTTGTGGCTGTTTTATAAAATATGGATTTATTATTTTTTCCTCATTGTAAACACGTAGTTTAATTTGATATTTACTTCGTCGAGATTGTAATGTTATAGAATTGTCAGCGGTGCAATGATAATCGCCTGAATCTGATGGTTGTACATTTTCAATTGTCATTGTTTTACCGTTAATCGGATAATTATTTTTAATCGGAAAATTATCTTTGTAAAAACTAACGTATGCCTCGGGCCAAGAGTATGGTACTTGGCACGTGATTGGAATTGAATTTCCAGCTGGTACACGAATTTCTACGTTGCTTTTGTCGGTGAAATCATCAATCCTTGCTAAAGTGACTCGTCCTGGATCAGACGCCAGTCCGCTTGTTCCTAAAATTATATGATCAGTTATCCAAAGTGTTTTTCATTTTTATTTCACATATATAATAAATATATTTTTTTTCTCATTGACTGTATGAATGTGGTAAATACGAAGACGAAAAAACAGTCGTAAAACTAAAAAAACTTACCATAAAATGCTATACATCTGTAGTCGCCTGCCTTTGATTCATTATCAAAGTTGACAGTGTAACCAGAAGTCTTTCCAGCGCTGTTAGGGATTGTGATGAGGGGCCCCCAATGCTCAGAATTGAGTGGACGATGATGCCAGCCGAATTTTTCGGCTGCAAGATTTATGCTACACTCGAGGTAAACCTCGTCGTCGAGTGGTGCCTCCAATGGTTGTGGATGACGAGTAAACAGCATTCCTAAATCTTGTCGTGAGCCTGACGAAAAAAAAGAAAAAAAAATTTTTAATGACATTAATTAATCCCCCGATTCTTTCATTCTAAAATGTTTTACATTTCTTTGTGTGCTTTCTACAAAATAATCATTTATTATTTCTTTTATTTCATATTGAACACACAAACACACACACAACATTTACCTGATGCATTGCAGCTGAAAGCCAACAGAAGAAATGCCAGAGCGCCAGAAAGATTGAATGCCACTCGTCCCATCTTGATACATTCTAAAAAGTAAAACAAATTAATTATCACGAATAAATATATAAAACTCTTTTATAAGTATATTTTTAAATACATGTACATATATAATCATGCAGTGATTTGTGTCAACATATTTGTGATGTAGGACATCTTTAAACTTTTAAAATTACTTCCACATACTCCACCAAATTTACTTCTACTCTATATACACCTCTCTATCTGGCAAAGCTTTCTCTATCTTTACTTTGAGTTCATGTGGATATAGAAATAGACGCTCGCGTTCCGGGCATAGTCTTGGGTCATCCACAATGAGGAGTTGTAATTTGGCCATAATACTTTACTAAGACAAAACACTAAATCCCGTAATAGTACAACCTTACCTAATACCTATCATTATTTATTTATTTATTTTTTTCTTCCTTTCTTCTCATCATTTATCAATGGATATATATAGAGAGAGAGTATATATATAAATCTATTGAAAACTTGGGTCCTTCTACGGTAAAAGGAATAGACCGTGACGCTTTCCACGCGATTTCACACCCACATGTTCGTATAACGACCACCATGATCGTATATTATCAGTCTGCTTCATGACTGAAGAAGAAAAAGAGAGAGCGAGTGAAGTAAAGTGAGAGATAAAATGCGAGAAAAATATTGGGCAATGTTAAAAGTAGCGTAGGAAGACTCATTCATAGACTTTAATACTAATTCTATCTTTTTTATTTCCAATTTTTTTTTCTCCCTCTCTCTCTCCATTTATATTTCTATGTTACGCGCCATCTCACCCACGTTTAATCCCCCTTCTTCTTTTCTATTAATGATAGAAAATTATCCCATTATTTTTATGGCAAAGAAATAATTTACACGTGGGTGGAATCATCTCAAAGTGTTTCACTTCAATCAATTCCAATAACAAAACAAATAAATAATATACAATTTACTATATATAATATCTAAATATAATTATGATAAATATTTAAATATTTCTGATTATATTATTAATATGAATTTATGCTGATGTAAAACAGGTGAGAATATATCGACTGCACCAATTTTATTTCTTCTTCTTCTTCTTCTTCATATTGGATATATATTCAACGGTCAGTTCTGCTGCTCCTTTCGATCTGGCGCTCGCGTAAATATGAACGACTTGAATTCCGGAGCAGGGATCGTCAACCTCGATATACAAGTATATAATATTTGTGTGTATATATACATACACACATATATGTGTATAAATTTATAAAGGACATATATATCTAAACGAATATATTCACGAGAAGGAATGCAAAATTGGAAGATGAAAGTGAATGTCATCAATAAAATTTTTTTTCTTTATATATATATTTGAAATAAAATTTTATCGAGAGAAATTTTTTTATGTCTTGATTATACATATTTTTTTTTATTTTATATTTTTCCGTTATCATATAGTTTTATTATATGTATATATTTTTTTTATTTGATGGATGTCTCTGTTAGCATTCAATGGAAGGATTTTTTTCAACGCAATGGATATCGCTATATAATATTTATCTTCCCGGTATATATTGGAATCTTTATCTTTCACCGCTGGGCAAATTGAGATTAATTCCGTCTCATATATACATATACAAATGGTTATATGAATAAACACACGTTGAAATAGTGTAATAAATACATAAATGAACATATACAAACAACTAAATCATATTGAGAGTTTGTATTATAAATAATAAGAAAAAAAAAATGGATAATAGAAAAAATATATATACACAATAATTTATTATATATTTTCCTACACAATATTTATTATATATTTTTGAATTGATGAATTGAAAGGAAAAGGGAAAAAAAATAATAATTGAGATCACGCAAAAGTGCATCCTGGTATAACAATTCCCAACAATGAAGGGTTAATATTGCCTCCCTTCTACACATTCACATATGTATATGGATAGATAGATATAAGTATATACTTGTGTGTATGTATGTATATATTTCCCATGGATGTCACGCGTTAAATTAAAGAAGGAAGTGCACTTGAGAGCTATATATCCTCGTGGGTTACTGGACACCGATCATATTGTACACATCCAATGACTTTGTATTTCTTTTTCCTTTCATTTCTTTTATGTCTAGATCGCACCATCATTCTCATCATCAACGGAAACAATCGATCAGTTCCTGTTGCTGCTGCCTCTTACCTGTTGTACTTTACTATACCCATGTATATATATGTATGTAATCTTCCCACGATACTCAGAAAATTGCGCGTATCAATTTTATAAATATATATTGGTCCTTTGTAGAGAGTAAAAAAATAATCAAGTCTGCAGTATATAGCTGAAAGGGATAATTGAATTTGGAAATAAAAGAGCAGTAAATTACTAATAAAATATACAAAAAGAATTTGAGATAAGAATATTTATGGGTGAATAGAAGCCGCGAAAAATTTCACGGTACAATCTTGTGATGAACAATATTAGAGATAAAAAGAGGAGAACAACGATGTGAGATGATAGAAACCAGTTGGAAGCTGAGACAAATAATGTGTTCGGTGAGATGAGAAAGACAATATATATGTATATATACTGGAGAACTCTCTTTTCTATATGGACGCTAAAGGATAAAAGGGCCCCATTGGACCTTTTTCAGACACGCACAGGTGTCTGTGTGAATATACCATGTATAATCTTCAAGACTAAATATCACAGTTGGACTGATGGTCGAAATCATTTCACACTTTATCAATAATTATCGTAATATTATATATCCCGTTTAAAACTGAAATAACTAAAACAAATTTGAGATGAAGAAAACAAATAATAATAATTGATATAAAATCAATGAGAAATATTTAAATATTTAAATACTCACCCTTTTATCTTCAAGTAATGAGACTAGGCTCTCTTGATGTCTTTATTTTATTCATATAATTATTTTTCACAAATTTGATTAAATTTTATTCATTCCAATTTGTCACTGATTGATATTATATTTTTACACATCTCCACATTGTCAAAATAACATCATATATCACAAATTTTTTATCCAACATAGTTTCCTATTGTATTGTTATACGTACGTTGACTATTGTATTAGCTTTGTCTTTACTAGTATTTTTTTTCTTCTTTCCTCATGCGTGCTGTGTGCTCGAATTCCGTAGGTCAGCGCGGCGTTGCCGGGCACAACAGATATACAGCCTAAGCAAAGACAGAATTTAGAGAGAATGAGAGAAAGATGTTGTGTTATAGTGTATATACACGCTCAAAGATTACGATGATCACGTCTTGGCGTCCTAGCGTCCACTGGCGCGTCGTCCACGACGCGATATCCAATGGAATGCAGACCGACGGGTTTGGAAGGCGCGCGCTACGGGTGGCAAAAGGAGCTGAGCGGTGCTGCCTCTATATTTTCTTACGGCCGCCATATATTTTATATGGTGGTGTGTGTACATATACGTATGTATATTCCATATATACATGTATAGCTATGAATCTGTGCACTGCACTCACCATTAATGACGTCATTTATCACGTGATTTACGAAAATGTTTTTGGAGGTTATTCTAGTTCAAATTATGCAGGTTTTAATTCATAATTTAAAAACTAGAAAGAATTTCTCTGTAATATATTATTGATTAACTTATCAATTTGTATTTTCATTAATTATATATCTAAGTTGTGATACTTTTTTTTTCTCATTCATTTGTAAAGGTTTTAGAATGTAATTTGGTGAATTATTTGGGATAGGTAATATTATGAGGTTATGTGTGATTGGTGATTCTGCGGTCCAATGGCGTTTCATGAAGATTCAATTTGAAAATCCCGCCATTATATAAAATTATATCGTTGTTACATGATACAGAGAAATCTAGAAAATTTATATTTGATAATGTTGTTAATTTCACTGAAAAAATATAAAAAAAATGAAATGAATTATTAATGATAATAATAATAATTTTCAACATGTTTTTAGATAAAGTTTCGTCTGTAATTATACCGGCTAAAATATTACACTCAAGATGTATATATAAGCAAGGCCAAAAACTTAACAAACATTTTACAATGTGATTCGTTTCAAATTAATAACATAATAGTTTTAATATAATAATAGTATTATTAATAATAATAATAATAATAAATCAATAACGCCAACAAAATTCTGATTTTTTACAATATACATATTTATAACATGTAGGCATATACATGTGTATAAACTTATATGTATAAATGTTTATACACATATATTTATTCCTATTCTATAAATAATAATGAGATAAACAATATTTATTTCCTCTTTCCTTCGTTAACAAAAATAATTCGAAAACGTCGCGTTCATTTTTTCAATATTCCAATTTTACATCAATTAATTTTTCTGGATTTATTTATTTATTTTTTCCATCATTTTGGCACAATGTCATGCAACTGAAAACAAATGAAATACCATGTGGCATTTTGATTGTCCGTGGCTGGGTGTGTATATCCTTCTTATATTTACATATATATTTTTTTTTATTCCATATAATATTCTTTTTTTTTTTATTTTTCGTATGTTCATCAATATAAATTGTTTGTTGCATTTGCTCACTTTCCGCCATTATTTGTTTATTCTGTTTCTCATTTATTTTTATTTTTTTCTCCTATTGAGCAATAAAATGTGCAAAATGTTAATTGAAAGAAAAAAAAAGACTGGCCGACTAGAGTATTTCATTCGATATCAGGTGATTACTGGTGGATTACGTTTGTAGTATGTGTGTATTGCTCATTTAGTTTGTGTTTTATTTATCTTCATTGAATTTTATTAAATTATTTTATTTTACTTTACTGTTTCATTTTTATTTTTTCTTCAACGATTTATTTTTACTTTTATTTATTTCACATTTTTCCTTCAAACAACCTAGCAGTTTGACTTAATTATTATTATTATAGCTCTCTTTACTACCGTCTACAGTATGATTAATAAATGGTTGTCATTGCGCATTTGCGAGCGCAAATTTTTCACAATCATTTACTTCTCAATTAGTTTAGAATAAGCTACATGGAAGAACAGACCTTCAGTCGTAGCAAACGGAAATCTAGCGTTGAAAAAATTTATATATTCATTTTATTTATTTTTATTTTTCGTTTTCTTTGCTTTGCTTAAACTGTGTAACAATAATGTATACCGTCACATTATGTTGTCCCAGTCATTTTAATATTTCTTTACAACTGTACAGATCACTATGTAATGTCTAAAATCGACTACTTTTTTTTTTAATTGCTCATGATTTTGAATTTTTAATTTTATACTCAAACACAATCACCAACCTTATCGGAGTGTTCTTTATCATGTAAAAAAAAGTCACGCCTTTATTTTTCATTCCAAATATTCTCTTCATTAAAATAACTTTTTATAAAAAAAAAAAAAAATAATAATATCAAGAATAATAACAACAATAATTATCGATTTCTTTCATTAAAATTACAATTTAAATAAATGTATACGTTATATTAATTCATTCATGTTTGTTGCGTCATTTATGAAGATTTAAAATATTTCCAAAGAATTTTTATTCTATTTCCCAAATCAACTGAATGGATAGATAAAATTGATTGGATTCTCAAGTGGCTCTAAGTTTGTGGGTCATTAATTTAATGGTGTGCTGAATGTTAATTCGATAACTTACGGACGAGTTATTAATTTTCATTTTTTTTCCATCTCGTCCTCATACATTTACATATATATATATATTTTTTTTCAATTAATTCAACTGTACAATCACCAAACAATTCAGGAAGAGCTTTTTTTATATCACACGGGCTTAACCCTGTAAAAATATACCGTCTCTCTATTTCGCTCTCTCTCACGTTTTCATTTTGCTTTTTTCTTTATCTGTTCATTACATAATATTTCTTTTTAATTTTTTTCTATTCCAATCCATTTCATCTCTCTCTCTCTCTCTCTCTCTCTCTCTGTACAGTATATATATATGTATATATATTCACTACAATGCGCGAATTGTGTCGCAAAGAAGTTTGCTAGCTATGTATAATATTCATTCTCTTCTTTTCTCGTTGGACTCCGGCCCAGAATTTGAAAAAAAATTTTTTTTTCATTCTGCCTTTTATTTTCACTTCAAGTCATGTCGCAATCGCAGTTGAATAGGACTTGAGGCATGGAAAATAAATGACGAATGTGTGTATGTATTGCGAACGTGCTGTAACGAATTGTACTTTCATAAGCCGGATGGGCAAGAGAAGAGAATGATGTTGACTATGTGAAAGGCCCACGAAGATGAAAATTAGTTATTACATTATACAATTCACAATTTGAAATGAATTTTTCTCTGAATGCCCACAACGTCATTTTTCATATTTCATTCCATTTATTCTATTTAACTTTTTTTTTTTATTACTATTTTTCAAAGTAGAAAAAAGACAAAAAAAAATCTCAATTTTGTTTCTTCGTTTATCATTGCGTAGATAATATTTTTTTTCTGTTTGGTTTTCGTGCTCAATGATATTTTGCTTCGTTCGATTATTTCAGAATATAATTAATTTTTAATATTCTCTAAACTTTGTCCACGCACTTTTTGCTCAAGGATTCATTGTTTTGTATCTATTTTCTTTGTTTCAGGTGTCATCTGTATACATTTAAGTTGTATATATATACACACACACGCGCACATACACGCACACATACACACTCAATACAGCTATTTTGTCATATTCACTTCATTTTTATCTATCATTGATTTGCTTCAATATTTTTTTTCTTTATTCTTAAACTCATTATCATCAAATATATTATTTCAATTTCTCTATTCGAATATTTTTTTTTTAATCAATTGTATGCATATCTATACATATCTACAGAAGAAAAACTAATATAGAACTCTATTATCATTAATTAAACTCTCTAATAATTAATATGTATAATTCCTCACAACAATTCTAAAAAGTTTTTTGTTTTATTCATCATTATTATTATTATCATTATTTTCGGTCATTTACAATCGGTATTATTTTTGTTTCTATGTTCAATTCGGCGTAATTATTCATTATTATTATAAATTCACGGATAATTTCTAATTTATTTCGTAACTTTTTTTTACTTCTTCTTTCGATATCATTATTAATCGTACTGACATGATTACTCGCATGAGTAAATATTGCGTACACTGTCACCTTTGTTATTGCTTATAAATTCAGTGCTACCAAATTATTAAATGTTTTTTTGGTTAATTTAATTAAAAAATCTATTCATAGATTTTTTTTGCATGCACCAATATTTTTATCAAATATCAAACAATTTTTTTTTTCCTTTTTCTTCTTTTTCTTTAACTTTCATCTCGATCGATCATTATCTTCATTTCTTTCACTTTGTCTTTCTATTTTTTTATATTTCATTTTTCTTTTTCATTTACTTTATTATCTATGATTTCTATATATATTTTATTTTCATCACGAAATATATTTTTTTATCATTGGTATTCAATTAAATTGCGCTCGATTACTCATAATCGTTTTCGTGATAAAAAAAAAAATATGAAAAGAAAATCTGAAAATAATAGAGAAACAAATGGACACTCTTCACACTAACCCCTGATTTGCTTCAGATACCTGTTGCCATCACCCCACTCTCGCCAGCGTCTACGCCGCTTGTCCGGCAGCGTTGAGTAATCATTGGTGGTTGTACGTCGCTTTGATTTTGTTGGTGTTGCCTGCGCCACAGGCGATTTCGTCGTATGATTGACTGTAGATGACATATTGTTGGTGGTAATTTCATCATCGTCACTGCCGCCGCCGCCGCCATCTGACGCAGTTAATTCTGACGGAGAATGATGAACACGCGTACTGTTGCTGTTATGATTTAAAGCAACTCCAGCAAGATTCAGAAGAGCATCCGCGCCTTCGGCTATTTTACGTTGTTCATCCACATCGGTGCTGGTTTCATCAGCAGTTGAATCACTCGATCCTTTACTACAATATTAAATCATAAACAATTCAGACATTTTGATATTAACAATTTTTTAATGAGAATATAAATTAAAAAAATATATACCTATCTGATTTCACTGATGTGATGCAACTATATGTATGATCTTCACTAGAACTTCGTGTAATAACCGGTACCAATTTTTCAGGTTCATTTGTTGTCTTTCGTTTGCGATCTGAAAGAATAAATAAATATGAATACGTTACTTGGCAATGATTATTTTTTTTTTCAAAAAAGGTCATGGCACAAACCTTTATTGTGATTGAGAATAATGGGTCCATGTTTAAATGAAAGCATTGCCACTGCAGCAGCATCAACATCACTATCAAATTCCAACTCAGGACTGTCAGTAATATTACTCGATGCAAGTCGTTTAGAGAGATATGGAAATAAAACGGGATCCGGTAGCCTTGTGCTTGTATTTTTCTTTGGAGTTTTTTTCGGCGATGCAAGATTTTGACCACTTGGAGGTGGAAATGGCGCTCGTGATAACGCCTGAATAAGATTTGGACGATACTGATCATCCACCATCCACAATGAGCCTTTTCCTAAATTCTATTACAGAAAATAATGAAATAAATTAAGAATAAAAGAAAAAAAAATGTCAAATTTATTTTTATAAATTGAGTTTATTTATTTAAATGTGTGGTAATGATAATATTATATAAACTCACCGGTGCCTTTTCCACCTTTCTAAAGCACTTATTTAAGCTGAGATTATGCCTGACTGAGTTTTTCCATCCGGTTGGCGCATTCCTGAAGTAGGGAAAGTGATGAAGTATCCACGCATAAACTTCCTTTACCGGTAATGCCTTTACTGGACTATCTTCAATTGCCATAAATATCAGGCACGAAAATGAATATGGCGGTTTGCTACTTCTATGCAAATGCGGATCATACGGTATATGAGTAGGATGTTTATTGCGATTTGATACTGGTAAGTTATTATTGTTTAATGATATCTTCGCTTGATTGCTTTGATGCGCTGGTATAAATGGATCTGTTCCCTTGTCCTGAAATAATTGAACTGAATCCTCGCAATTTTTTATTGGATATTGATAACCCGGACAATATTTTGCCATACTCGCCGAAACCCGCCATTTTTTTTCTGCAACACACAATTATAAATAACACAAATTACACATTTGAATAATATTAATATTTTTTCAATAAATAAAATTTTTTTAATTTCTCACCTGAAAAATAATTATCATCAAGGCTAGAAATTGAGTTGGTATTTTCAGAAAAATCAACGCTA
This sequence comes from Microctonus hyperodae, assembly GCA_030347285.1. NCBI lineage: Eukaryota > Metazoa > Arthropoda > Insecta > Hymenoptera > Braconidae > Microctonus > Microctonus hyperodae. The sequence continues at coordinate 3,686,027 of JAQQBR010001833.1, read as the reverse complement.
TCCTCACATACATTATTATTATTAATATTACTATTATTATTATTATTATTGTTATTAATAATATTGTCGTCTTTGATGCTTTTTGTAGGACTGGAAATTTCAAGACCCTTGAGGACATTTTGTTGATGGAGCCACGCAAGCGATGTGAGATCGTCATCAGATTGGCTTGTCTTTATTGTCTTGCCATGTTCCGCACTTGGCACCGTATTTTTTATTACCGGCGAATTCTTAATTGGATCTGGCGTTGCGGCATTGATGGATCCAATGCAATTACGAGCATCAGCAGCAAATGCATTAGCATTGTCAGCTTCTTTGAGCGTATGCACTCCATCGCCAATATTAAATACCCTTGTAACAGTTAAACCACAAGTGGTATCCATGCCCGATGAATCGGGTCTTTCCGGTGCCATTTTTCCACGTTAATTTTTTATTTTGGCAGAGAGTAACTTTACCTTCCAGTCCTTAAAACAATCCTGTTATTGGTGCGGTCGATCACTGAAATAAAAGACATTTATTTAATTAGAAATTGTGATTGATGTATTTATTTTTTTTTGTGTATTAAAAAATAATTAATTATATGTATAGTTGAATATAAACTTTTTTAGTGAGGTGGATAAACTCATTTGGGCATAGAGATGAAGAAGGAATAGGAGAGGTTGCCACCTCAAATTTCATCGGTACATCCTCACTTGTCTCTCATTCTCTCTATCACGACACACGAACATCTAATTTCACTTAAATCCCTGTCTAAATATAAGACACCAATGCGCACATGAGGAAAAAAGAACGAAAATTCTCTTGGTCGTAGACGTGTGTCGTCAGAAATAGCCGTTGTGTGACGATGATGCCTATAGAGTGTATACCGAATGATATTCTCTTTTCTGTCTATCTCTTCCATCTTCCTCTCATTTGCTCGCTTTTTTTTCTTTCTTTATTTTCATCATCGTTTTCTCACTCGCACGCTTTAACATCCAACTCGTTTTACAAAAAAAAAAAAAAAAATACCCACTACTAAACTTCGTATATGCGTGTCAGTACTCTGTTGTCATAGTAACCCGAGCTTATCGCAATTCGGTATTCTCTCATTATTAAACATATACGTTATTCACATATTCCAAGGTCTTACCCTAAATTTTATCATACCAGGACAACTGCGCGGATTACACATTTAAATTTTATCATTATCACAATGAATTTATCGACGTACTCTTTTTCACTTTATCACACAAATTAGCCCATAAGTATCTAAATAAACTGATGACATTATTATAAATGCTTATTTTTTCTTTTTTTTTCATCTTTCAATAAATCACACTCTCATAGCTACTCATGTGAATTAATTTTTTATGATTAACTATAGCTTCTATGAATTAAAAAAAAACAATTATCTACATAAATATATCTGTAAGCATATTTAAAGGTATATAAAATATAAACAAATTTATTTTGTCTCAAGGATGGTAATAATGGAACGTTGAAGGATTGTGCGTCATCTATAGATGCTTTTTCGTATGCCGAACATAAACCAAACGCAAGATGCTGTTGCTAAGCAACGACCAACCGGCTGGTTGGATGCCTTAGCAACACCTCCCCCAACTTTGGCTTCTTCGTTGCGTCGCGACGCTAATAAACATAGTTTTATCAATCATACATATGTATTGGGAATATATGAATAATGTGAATTCAACACGAGAAAAATAATTCATGATTATTAAACAAAAATGTTCATTGATTTTTTTTTCTTTTTCTTTGTTTCACGTTCGTGTATGTAATTATGCAGAAAAACTGGGAGCGGTATATTAAAATATTTAAATGATATTGGTATGTTTAATTTATTGCAATGTTTTTATGATTGCAAGCTCATTCACACACATACACACACAACAATGATAGTCTCCAACCCGGCGTGCCAATTGCGTCATTTGTTTATCCTCTAACGAGGTGACAAAATGGCGGATAAGTATTTGGAGCGGAGCCGTAATATTGAGAGGGATGTTGCGATGATTATTTGATGAACGCAATAGCAATAGTTGATGTTAGATCGGAGTGATTTCTCTATAGTTACACGACAAGTCGTGTGTTGTGTGTGTGTGTTTATTGAGATATACACAATCCACGAGGCCAATTGGATATAAAATGGCGCCGGAATTTCTTTTTACTTTATTTTTTTTTTATTCGAGCATTTAAAAATGATAAAACACCTTGGAGAAACAAATATATTCCCATGATTTTTTGTAGATTGACTCACGATAATTATCATCAGTTCATTTTTATATCTTTTTATAGATTTTATATCTTTTTTTTTTATTTTTCTTTATTGAAGTTTGATATTGCACTGAGTAATATCGAAGAGGTTATTTCAAACAAACAATACACTATTATTTTTTTCTCTCTCATTTCATGATTTTTTTTTTTATTTTTGTCAACTGAATGCAAAACATATTTTAATCAGATTTCTTTGGGTTTTTATATAAAAGTGCCATTGAGACATTTTAATTTAAATTTATTAATTAAATTTGAATGCAATTGTTATGACGAGCATTATTGAAACGTTATTTTTGATAGATACAATGTGAGCCCGAAAACGTTTTTGAATGCACACGACTGCGTTACTTGTTGAATTCAAATATGGAGTTGATAATGATTACGAAACTCGAGCAAGCATGAAAATGGCCACGGCATCACTTGCACACGACTACGAGGACGCTCATGGCGTGTATATAACATTAAACACAATTGAATTATTTCAATTTGATATATTCATACGAGATCAAAACTCAAGGATTATGAAAAATCATATTTTAATCCAAGGTTCAATTTCAATTTCCTGGATAACAATATTTTTTTTTTCTATTTTTTTTTCTATATCGTCCCACTTATTAAACACCACGCGACCTGAATTTCATTTAAATATCATTAATTTTTCAACTTCATATTGTATATGAATAGCTAAATTATAAAATTATTATTATAATTGAAATGAAATTACTATACATGGTACGAGAAAACAAGTATCGAAAATGGGCCAATATGATCACACATAAACTGAATATTTTTGTTTTTTTTTCACATTTATTTTTGTCAAATTTTTCATAATCATTGTATTTCATGATGACAACATACGTTTATTTACACGATCACAGCACATCACCTGTTATTACTTTTGTGGCTCTTGGACAACAGAGCACTTACGTGTTCACAACGACAGACGGTGTCCTCAACGAATTTTACAGAGTTGAGCATTGCAAGCACACTCTACACAACACCCAGCTGATCGGGACGCCATGTTGCGACGTCACTAAACACGAGTAACGTCACACAATAGAGTTTGGAATACTATGTAATGAAAAAAGTATACATAAAAACGCGATAATATCGTATAAATATATATATATACACACAAGAGTGCATATGTATAATAACATTGATGTTTAAATTTGCCGTGCAATATGGCGTCGTAATGGCGGTTTATTCAAATTTTTCTAAAAATCTATATTGAATGATTGTTTAATTTTCTGTTGAATTATAAACTATTTATTTAAATTTTACCGATATATCATTGGATATGAAATATACGTCACAATAAATTGATTTTGGAAATTTATTGCAAATTATTTTTATTACAATTTTTGAATGAAAGAGCGCGCAACAGATAGTCATATTTATTTAATATTCGGAATGTAAATTACTTGGATTATTAAATGTTTTCTTATTTTTAAAATTTATTGAGACTGACTATGTAATCATCAATTCACAGCCGAGTAATAACCGTTCATGTGTATGGCTCATTGTTGTAAACAAATTTTAAATCAAATCTTTATCGTCAATTTTTTTTTGTTTTTTTTCTTCCTTTTCAACTTTTACAACTATTATAACGTAACTATATTCCCATATTTTGTTGTATTTTTATAGGTCGATGATGTTAAGTTATAGAATTCTATGTAAAGAAAAGATTAATAAATGTGAACAATCAATAAACTATTATCTATTCATGCTCGATATAAAAATAAATGGCGCTTATGGCACGGCGCTCAACACCTAACTGCATTTTTTTTTCTTTTTTCATCTCTAAATCAAATAATTTTCGCAGTAATATTAATGGTAGTACAAGTAGTAGTAAGAGTAATCGTAATAATATAATTACTGTAATAGTAACAGTAATACATAAAAGTTAACATCAGGATCGAACAAAAGTGCAAGCTGATTTACATATACATTATTACCATACTCTAACTCACTACGAAATTATTTCTTACATCACTAGCGGGATTACGCATTGATTACAATGGAAAAAAATGTCAAATTTGAAATATTCAATAAATTCAAAGATCTCATTAACCAATTAATAAATACTGCTATTATTTAATGAGATCTATTTTATCTCTATCAGTCAATTTTTATGCAATTATCGCACACGCGTACTGGATTGTCCCAGCCACGTCGTGGCACAGGTTTACGATGTTGTGAACAATCTTGGCAAACACCACGGCCACACTCTCTACAGTGATGAAGTGGCAAAACATCGGAGAATTTTTTATCACACACGCAACAATTAATCACGTCTGCATCAGGCACCCAATATGATGGCCTCACTGTATCTTTAATCAATGCTAAACAGAATAATAATATTCATAAATGCATGTATAATTAAATATAAAAATACATTGAAAAAAAAATAAATAAATAAAAACCTGCTAATTATTATTGCAACAATTGAAAGATAAACTTACATTTTGAGTAGGTTAGTACAGTGCTCACAGCGCTCAAGGTCGAGACAACTTGTTCGCTGACTTTTCTCACACTTATATCTCCATTAGAATCCACAATATTATCATTTGAATTAGTGTCCTTTGTGAAACATGAATCACACACACGTACAGGTGTAAACCAATTACGTGCTGGCACACATTTTGTATGTGATGAACATTTCGCGCAAAAACCTTCGCCGCAAGAACGACAGTGATGTTTGGTATCGCATAAACCAAATGGCGTTTTACATTCATGACAATGTTTAATTTCATTATTTGGTCGCCAATAAGTTGGTGCAACTTGATCAGCAACCCATGCAGTTATGGCTTTTGTTGGTTGAATTGATACATTTGTTACAGCTTCAGTGATATAAGTAACACCATCGACAAACCGTTGAGCAGCATTTTGATTTGTTAATCCCATATTTGTCTGAAAAATAAACATGACATATTTCAATGCGTTACAATACAATTGAGAGGTTGAAATAGTTATTAATATTTATGTATTATATAATTTATCTTACGACATTCCAAACGTGTGTAATTTCAGTGCGTACTGCGGCATCCTCTGGATTCTTATTTCCATACCAATACTGTCTACTTCGATAAATTTCACCGCAACGCGGACACTCAATTACATAACCTGACCATGCATATTTAGCTAAACCATACCAGCCATTGTCATTTTGTGGCAGTGTACGACTAGTTACAATAACTTCATTTCCATTTCCGTGACATTTTTTACAAATGTATACTAAATTTTCATATTGATGTTGGTAACGACATCTATTATATTTTACAAAATTAAAAAAAAAATAATTGCAAATGTATTAAGTCATTAGTGAATATAAAATTATTTTGCAGTGTAATATTAATTTATTTCATCACTGACCTGGTGTCACTGTGATGAGGTATTCCCTCACGTGAATGGCCCATACTATTTCGACATCTGCATTCACAGCTCCGACACTTTACAGGACACGTGAAATATTGGTCAGGAAATAAAACATTAGAGACATTCTCTACTTCACCAGAAAATTTATCATTTAATATCTTTAGTGTGCCATAAACATGATGAGGTTTTCTTGCTGATCTTACTGTGGTATTATCTAATTCATTTTCGATTGCAACTCTTAGAGGACTGTAATCGGTCGGTGGATTTGGTGTTTGTACTCCAACATATTTTATTGAGCTAAATGCCTCAATTTCAAGACGCATTTGGGCAAAACGACTGCGTAAAATGTCTTCAGCACTCTCTGATGTGTCTGGATAAAAATAAAATATAAAATATTGAAATGAATAAATAACTAGTAATGATAGGAAAATATTATTGAGAGGAAAGAAAATAATTATACTGCTTGTAAGAGGTCGAGTGTGTCGAGTCTCATGGAACACTATGACACTTGGACCAAGTGCGCTTGATGTTGTTGGTGCACCTTCTCTTCTGCTCAATGCCAGCAATGCATTTTGAAAATGATGGCTATATGCACGTGATGCTGCGCCAAGGAATGTGAATAAATCTCGGTGCAATCTTTCTGATCTTGTTCTATATATGACAATATCCGACACAGCAAGAACTTTTAATAATAGTCTAGTTCGTTCATTTTCATGAATAGTCACACCTAATTTGGTAAATAAATAAATCACAATTGATTTGAATGAATAAATAAATAATGCGAATAAAAAATTTCACATCAATGATACTAGTTATTATTTATTTTTACCTAATAGTCCTTCAGTGTCTAAACAAATAACATTAAGTCTAGAATCAAATGCTGCCCAAACACCTAATGTACACGAACTTTGTTCATTCGATGTTTGGAATACATCTCTACCATTGAAGAAAGTCTGATTTAGTGTATGGCTTTTTCCATCACCAGTATTACCAAATATCGATACAACTTTGACTTTTGAATCAGAATTTAAACAACCTAAATTCTCAATAAATTGTTCCACACTGTGTACTCTTAAATATTCTTTCCCATCAATTAATAAAAAACTCGTTGGTTTCTGATTTAAATTCAAATTAATTTTTGTATCAATTTTCGTCAATGATGACATTCCATTGATAGATAAATCACCATAATTTGAAGGTGGACCATAAGGTGAACTGTACATATCTCTATTTGTACTCGATAAACTATCTAGACTTTGCATTATGGCTGGATTATTATGGGCAAAATCCGGTTGTTTACAGCCTATCCACGCAGTTAGATCACCAGTACCTCTACTGTCCAAAGCACTCATCATCAAATAAAAAAAAAGTAATCGTTGATCTAAAATAAAATTGGTTATTAGAATACTTTCAAGAAAACATTAACAATGTATCATATACATACATACATACATACATACATACATACATACATACATACATACATACATACATACACACACATATTATGGAGTAAAACAATACTTACGTGATTTTTATATTCAACAATTCTTAATTGCAAAAACCATAATTGAATTGCTTATCACCACACTCTATAACATTTATCAATTATAACAAATGTAAGATGTGATTCTTCAATTTTCAATGATTCTCAACAATGCAAATATTATTATGATGGTTTGCATAAAGTTTTATTATTTGAACAATCTACATAAATATATATATATACATGCATATGTATATATAGATATAAATATATTTTTATGATGATATACCTCACTCAATCATCGATTATATCGCAGATAAATAATGAATTGGAACATGATACATCCTTGATAGTCCTGAGTCTAAATAACAAAACAAAATCGTGAATTAATAACACAACTACATAGTCATATAAATTGCAATCAACTGCGCATAATTTCTTCACAATTCACATACACAATAACACACCAGTGGCAATGCACAAGAAAAGACAAGAGAGGAATTGTTGTTGGAAGAGCGCTGTGCTTCTAAATAAGTCAGAGAGAGTGTGTGTTGAATTTTCATAAAGGTGGCGCTTGAAGAGAGAAAGATGACAGAAAAAAAAAATTATTTTAGCGAATTTAATTATTTTTTCCTCTTGGTTCTCTGACTCTGAGATTATATATATTTATTTCGGATTATACACCATGATGATGCAAACATTATATTTAATAATTATATGTTAATTTGTTATAATGAATTTTATAGGGAAAATTGACAATAAAATTTTTCAATGCATTAATATTAATTATTATTATACATGCAAATATAATTCTTTTTTTTTTTTTTTTCAATGAGTCATTGGAGAAAAAATCATGATAATACAATAATTTAGCATTGTAATATTATATATTTTTCATACGTTATGTGTGTGTGTGTATAGATTTATCGGTATAGTGTGCAATATGTATAATGTATAAGTATAACCTGTCTTTCTATTTTAGTCACCTTCAATTCCAGATATAGGGATGGCAAGAAAATTACGAAATCATGCCGACGACCTCCATTCATATATGTTGTAATTAAATATCTATGCGTATTTATGTATAGCATTGGTTATATATTATATAAAATTTATTTATGTACTGTAATAAATTAGTAATGAGTTTAAAAAATTTTATGATGAATATATCTTTCCAAATATTTCTTTATTCCTCAAAATTATTATCGTTTTAAAGTATACATTTATCAATTTATATAACTTACTGTTCGTTCGTTTTTCATTTTGAAAATTGTATATATATTTATATATAATTATATATTGTGAATGAGCTCGAGGAAAAAAAATAATGATATAATAACATTTATATCGAAAGATAATGATTTTTCACGACAATAAAACGTGATATTTTTAAATTAAAATATATATATATAATATTTCTGTATATGTATTTTGTATATAATTACAATTATATTAATGTAAACTTAGGAGAATGATAGTAATGCGATTGTGCGTGCGTATGCGAAGTGTGAAGAAATGACTCCTGAGCACATATTTTTTTAATTTTTGTCTTACGTATAATATCGTAGTAGCGCAAATTGATCGCAAGTCGCTTTTTTTTTCTTTGGAAGTAAGATAAAAGACAAATGTAGAACGCAATTATGGCAATTGAGGTGATAATCAGGTAGAGAATGAGAAGGGGCAAGAATGAAAGAGAGAAATAGAGAGTGGATACTTTAACGGAAAAATGAAAGAAAAAGCATTAAAAGCCTCAATAAGCCAAACAAAAACATGAACGGTTACACTTTTTCGACTGATTGTATTTTATAATTTTAATTGATCGGGCAATTGATTTTTTTTTTATATTGCTATTATGTATTTTATTTAGATGATGAGAGAAAAAAATTCATTTTAAATATCCCATGATTTTTATTTCAGAAGAGAGTAATATCTTCGTTATCTTCAGCTAGTAAAAGTTTATTAATAAATTGATTATGATTTCGGCATTCACATGTGTGTCGTTAATAATAAATGTTCGGGCCATTTAGTTGTTTGTACTTGTACAAAGTTGATTTAAAAACCCGTGGCATCAAAAATCATTTATAAAAATAAATAGTTGGAGAAAAAAAAAAAAGAAAATTAATTTTTTTTCTCTTTCGTTTATACACGCTATGAGGATTGATAAAATTTCCATCATCATATCGGTATGTCAAATAAATAAATCAAATAAATAAATAAATTTGTTTCTTACTTTTTTTCCCCGATTGCTTTTTCAATATATAAGATTTATAAAATTACGTTAGGTCGATGGCGGCGATTATTATCAATTTTTTTCCATCTACAACATCTTCGTTTTAAATAAAAACGTTAATATTCTTAATGTATTAAGCCGCGCTTTTTATTCATTCTCATTTCTTGGTAGACGTAAAAAAATAGCTGTTATCGTAATTCGAATTCGAGCACAAATTAATTTTTTTTTTATTATTTCACGTTTTAAAATCGATTCATATCGCAATTATTTTCTTTGATTTGGCCTCTTTGTTTTTATTTATTTATAGTCTATATTATTAGACTTGATGAAAATTGTCGAAAAATTGTTCCATAAAAAATGTTTCAAGAAACTACTTTCATTCCATTGTAGTAGCCAATTAAAAGTATTTGGCTTTGAGATATGGCAAATTCATGATTGTTTCATTACGTAGTGCTCGTTATTTAAAATTAAAAAAAAACTCGTACGTATATTCGTATATCATTGCTTATCACACCGTTATTTCATAGGCATTTATCTTGGAAGCCTTTTGTTTTGTGATTGTGCACTTTTTTCTCTCCACAAATACACAATTATAAACGATGGAAAATAAAATTTTCGCGTCCCTAAAAAATTAATTTACGTCAATCATCAACACTTTTAAATCTACAAATATTTTGTCGTCACGTCAATCTGTTTGAAGTTAAATATGGTGGGACGTTTTTCAGGTTATTGTCACACAATAAATAGTATGACTAATTTAAAGATCGGATTCGCCATAAAGTGCTGTCGAGAATGAGCGATAGTCAAGTGCGCCAGGTTGAGCATTAGGTCCTTTGAAGGGTGGCATTCGTTGAATACAATATTCTGCCTGATCAGGTGGCAGTTCTCTCCTCAATTCATCAGCCAAAATGTACGGCTGAATAAAAACAAAAAAATATATGTATGAATTAACAATGAATTTCTCAACAAAAAAATAATAAGAAATTAAAAGATAAATAAAATATACCTTATCACCAGCGAGAATGCGGAAGCTGTCGATAACCTGCTCGGCAGTGTCGGTATCTGTAGACTCGCGTGTCATGAAATCAAGGAAGGCATCAAACTGTACGTATCCAGAATTATTCGGATCAACAATAGCAAGAATACGTTGGAAATCAATATCGCCTTGTCTATCTTTACCAATTGAATATCCAAGTGATACCAAACATGATTTAAATTCATCTGGCGCCAATCTACCCGTTCGATTTTTATCAAAATGATTAAAACTGCTACGGAATTCACTTAGCTGCTCTTGTGTAATACCCTTTGAATCACGAGTAAGTATTTGATTTTCAACTTCATTAATATTACGATTGATAGACGTTAACAATTGTTCCCAACCCACACGCAATGTTTCCATTGTATATTGAGTGTATCGATTTTCAAATATCATGCCTTCTTGTACGGCTTGATGAATCTTTTCAAGCTCCTCCAAGTGTGCTTTGTATTGATAAACTGCCTGTTCATATTCTTTAAGACGATGCAATTGATCTTCGAGTGTACCTTGTAATCCAAGTCCGATTGCTGTTACCGCATCAAGTTGACGTTCAATCCACGGCCCAACTGCATTGGCTTTTTCAGCAAATTGTCGACGTAACAATTCATTATTTTGCTGTTTACGTAATTCAGCCTGCAGTGTGCCATCACGCTGTGGTACAAGTTGCCTTACATCACTCCATTTTTTCGTCAGATCCAATGCAGTGAGCGTTGTGTATGGATTCTCAAGACCACCAGGTATCTGGAATTGCTTGACAATAGATTCGACTTCACGTACAAGGCCCACAATCGAGTTATATTCCTTATCAGCTTCGCCCAATGTAGCTTTGAACGCTGCATGAGCATCCATTAGACCTTGAATCTCCTCCATTGTATGAACGATAAACATGTCAACTAAATCTTCTCTAGTTCCATCTAACCAGTTGTTAAATGGCTGTGGAAAATAATAAACATTATTATATTTTATCTATTAATATTTATTTAGTTCTCATTAAATAATAGTTACCGCAGCGCGTTTTGCGAATTCCAAATGTAGTACGTCAATTTTTTCAAGAATACGCTCGGCTTCGTCCAACGCTTGACGTCTGCGTTGGGTTAATGTTCCCAAGCGATCCCATTGATCGCAAATACGTTGGCATCTGCTATTTACTGAAGCACTGTCATGATACTCTAGAGTACTGTGAATTTTAAATTAAAAAAAAAAATAAAAATAAAAAAATTATTAAATATCTGAATGGTTTACATTATGAATTGAAATATTATAATTAGTGATGAATAATAAATTTTTACTTCAACTCTTGTGCTATTGCCGCAATTTGTTCGACGCGATCTTGATGAGCGGCAAGATCAGACTCAAAGGCCTCATGTTTTTTCTTGAGAGCTTTAAGCTCATTAAGTTTGCATTGACGGAAGTGTTGTGATGTTAACATTTCCTCTTTGCCCGCTGTCCAATCTTCATGAGCGTCAGCCTTGTGCTTGAATTTTTGGGCTAAATGTTCAAGACGCTCCAAACGCATCATTTCTGATAATAACCATTCCTCAAAGGCTTTCTCAGCTAATTCCAATCCCTTCCATGCTTTATTGATGTCAGTTACCATTTTTCCTTCTGTTGGCATGTAAGCTGGTCGATTACTCAGCCTAAGCTTTGTCTGAAGAGTGTTAAAATTCGTCTCGAGTTTAGCTTTTTGTTCGACACGTGGTGGCTTATGTTTTCGACGATAAGTACGATATTCCTCCAATTTTTTTTGACAACCCGCGAGTGAATTATCAGTTTGTCGACTTCCAAGCCATGGCATTGTTCGTCGAATCCATTCCAATAGATCGGAAGCAAGTCGCTCATATTCTTCCATTAAGCGCTCATTTTCTTGATTTACTTTCAAGACTTTGCAAATTCTATTTGCCGCCGTCTCAGCCTATAAATAAAATTTTTTTTCTTTATCATTTATCATGACTAACAAGTAATTATTGAATTTGAATTATTTATTGTTCATGCTACATGCATATTAAGAATGGATTCATTTTTGAATGAATGAATAAATAGTGTTTATTTTAGTTCTTTATCTTTTTTCTTTGATTTTTTTTCTTTTTCATCAATATTATTAATTTTCGTCACGCATTTGTAAGCCGTGTAAACATCACTCACGCAACACACACCTTTTGTGCTCCACTGAAACAATGGTAGTACGAGGAAACATATGTCATCACCGCTCTCTCGTCAGGCATTGCCGTGTTTCGCATGTCTATAAAAAAATAACATTCGAAAATTCACAACACCATGCATTTGTTAAATAAAATAAAACAAATAATCTTAGCTTGTTATATCTCATATTAATCAGCTATTATTAATTAATAAATTATATTATTATATTGCATTGATATTAAGTGATGCGTAAGATTTAGATAATGAATTAAAATGTTAAATGGGGAAATTTTTATTTCTAGTTTTCACTTTGAATTAGTTTGAAAGATAAAATTGATCAATCAGAATGAAATCGAATGCATCACACACGACTGAACGCTGACCTGCTGAGCACCCTGGAAAGCGTGATAGTAACAGGACACGTAGGTCATGATAGCTCTTTCATCCGGTTTGGGTGTGTTGATTAAATCTAATAGACGTGATGAATTAAAAGAAAAAATAATGGGACAACGCGTAAATAAATAATAAAATTAAAATACATAAAAATAGAAAGAATAGTCATGATAAATAATGAATAAACATTAATTGTTGACATCATACCGTCGGGATCCAACATGCGTGGTATATCAAGATATTTTTCAGCAACATCAAACGCCGTATTGAGATTCTCCAATGGATTATCCTTGCTGAGTTTATTATAATCAATAAGATCCGGACGATGACGATGAATAAGAGCGCAAAATGCAAGACCGTCCTTGAATGACAGATGAAAGTTTTGTACATTGACATTCTTGTATGGCGCAGTTTTACGTTGACACCATAACAAAAGACCTTCTTTCGCGGTCATTTCCTCAACGGAAATATCTTGAATGGCAAAACGAAGAATAATTGTCCATATCATACCAAGAGTCATTTTTAAATTGCCGTCCACAATTTCTAAAAATAAAGGAATATTATTATTTTTTCTTCATGAATTATTTGATAATAATTGTACGATAATAATATACCTTCCGCGCCAATTGAGACCAATTTCACGCCTTTGCTCGCAATGTAATCTAGTGCTTTGTTGACATTGGCGATCTTGTGAAAACGCATCTTTCCACGGTCGGGCCTTGGCAGAGTTTCGCCCGAAATTACTTCCAGTAATAACATGAGTTTCAAACCATTCCTGAAATCGTCCTCGATGGAATCTATTGAGGTGCCGGCTTTGCGAAGATGCGAATTGCACCATGCTGTGAATGTCTGCAAATATTAATTAACAGAATATGAAAAAAAATTTTTTTTTAATTAAAAAGAGAGCAATAATAATATTTTATATTATATTATAATTATAATTAGCTATTGAATATATCTTTATATGAAAGAATACATGTATAATAGTGACAATTGGGCCTTCAAGACTCTTGATGATGTTCTTGCACGTATATTTTAGTAACGACCCCGATTCTTCTCTATATCTATACAAATATACATATGTATTTGTGGCGTCCTGGTTCTCTTCTCAGAGACCAAAACGAAAAAAAATATTCAAGTACGACAATCTAAATTAAATAAAAACGAAACATTTTTGTCGGTGCCTCATAAAAAAATCTAAAGTATGATGCATTTTTTTTTCAACATATAACTTCAAGGTCCCATGTCATAACCCACATTCTATTTAAAAAATTGTGTATAAATAAATTTTATTTATGAATAATTTGAAAAAAAATTTCAAATAATAATAATAAAGTACGGGATAAAAATGCTGAATTCATATTTACCCACAGGTAAATACACGTTTATTGGATGGCAATAAAAATATGCTTGAGATCAAGGAATTACAGAGGGGGCGTTAAGACATGTAGTAATAAACAAAAAATAAAAAATAAATAATCGGAGAATAAAGCAAAATAATATAATTATTTTCTTTCATATTTTTCATTTTTTGAAGGCATCGAGTTAAACGACGTTATGTTGATGTGTGATCATTCGATGTGAGCAGGGGAATATTGCCTGAAACTTAATACTGAGTCGACTTAAACTCGCCCCGCGCGGTCCAAAATTGGACATGAGCCCACCCTTACCTCAACCCGTGGGCACTACGTTCTATTTGTAAAACATTCGTAGTCCTCCCGCGCGCACTCTACTCTACTGCTTCTATTCACGCAGCTTTCTGCCTCTAACTCATATCATCACCACTACCATCATCATCATCATCATCATTAACTTTATAAATTCTTTTTAGATCCAATAACTTTACCATTACAATAATTAAAATCAACCCTTAATCCGGTAGTTAACCAACAGCACTAATGTATCTTTATATTTCTCTCAAATAGTTGCAATAAATATTTTTTTTTTTTACCTAATAACAAGACTTTATATTTAAATATTTAAACTTAATATTTAAAAATTCTTCTTTTGTACTCTTTATAAAATTTTTGTGACCTTGAATGACAGGTGCTTTCGTGCCGGCTGCTCTGGCTCGTAAAAAAAAAAAGTATATATAGATAAAGCCATAACTAACTGATAATTATCACACATGATAAATTTTTTAAGCATTTACCTCATTTTTTTTTTATTATACGGATCATATATTTCATGTATATTCCATTTGATTTATCATTTCTAAATACATTTATGTATTAATATACATCCCAACGGTAAAGTATGATTAGCTGACATCAATTTGAAAATTTTATAAATGAATAAATAAAATTTTCTTAGTATGAAAACGTGTGTAGGATTTTTTTTGTGATATCTTACTTTGAAATTAAGGCCATACGCCTAGCGGAGTTAAGAGCCCGTCAGCCGGTTTTATCTCTCGACTTTCTCAAGTCTTTTTCTTTCTTCTTGTCTCATTCTCTCTCCTCATCGTTCTCTTATTATATATATTGACGTTCCTCTTGCTCCTTCATTTCTTGTACTTCTCTGTACATTCATATACATACCAATCTCTCTATTCATCTCATCAAATAATTCTTATAGCCACGATGTGACAAGACTTTGCTATGCGAGTGTTGTATAAATTTGTGCAATCAGGCCTGACACTTTACACACATGTAGTATAAAAACGGAAACGATAATACGCGAAGGAATTACGTGCGCGACACACCCTTCCTGTATTTTTATCGTTAATATATTGTACTTTCAAAAATTCAAATGAACAAAAAAAAATTATTTGTTTTTTT
>JAQQBR010001833.1:3647997-3670223 GCA_030347285.1 Microctonus hyperodae | reverse complement strand
ACCCAGAGGTTAACGATCCTGGCGTCATCGTTGAGCCACTGGATGGTTTTTCACTGGCGCTTCATCAGAAACAATGACGACGCAACAGATAAACTATGATGATGCTGCTGCGTGAACGTATATATACATATTAAAGTACATATGTATATAAAAGAATGAAAGAATGCTTCATATTTGAGACCTTGAAATAAACATTCTAGAGTAATTTGTGACGTATCTCTTCGGCTTGTTCGTTAATTTCAAGCGCATGGATGATTACAAGATTCAAATAATTCTCTTGATATTTATCATTGAATCATTTTAGGATTTGTACATATGTATATCTGTGGTAATTCTCAGTAAACAGCCTGATGGGTCCTCGACCTCGCAAGCTCCCGTGTATTTATAGGTCGATACATTCGTCTTGTATCCTGCATTTATTTATATACCAGTGGGCTCACGCTTATTTCACTCGTTCACACATTGAAAATTCTCGTATTTTCATTTTTTTACAATTTTAATATCCGTTTGTTTTAGCTTTTTTATTTCTATTAAATTCCTCATCAGTTAAATTCACTAAAAAATAAAATAAAAACAATATAAAGATAATACAAACATCGAATACGTGTGTAATATTAAATTGTGTTTGCGTGTGCATAAAAATTTTTATGATGACTCAAAAATATTTATTATATTGTTGAGTTGAATTAAAATTTTCTTTCACTTTTATTTTATTTTCCAAGTTAATTTTCATTAAAGAAACCATACTTCATAAGAAGACTTATCTGTGTTCATTGACATACAAGATATCACTAATTACATGGTATTATTTCATAACGAAATCATATGCATATGCTGGTAATACCTCAAGTCTTGACTCACAAGTACGTGCTATTATTTTTGTCATTAAATCCGAAAATACATGATGGCTAAAGGGATTTTTTCTATCTTATTTCGTCTCATTCGTGTTTTCACACATAGAACTCCTTTTAAATTAGTAGAATGAGTTGAGGGTCGTTTTGTCGATCTTGCCAAAAATCTGTGCGATATGCTCTCTTTTTACATCCTACGCACGACACATTAGGCACCCGTGATGTGTCTAATTCTCCCACATCTCTCCTTCCTCCTCATCTACTTCTTCATCAACATCATCATCTCCTTCGTTTTCTTCTTGTTCGTTTAGCTTGTGTTCTTGACCTGGAATTCAACTTCAACAAAACGATTTATATCGTATACACACAATAAAAATTATTTCCACAGCCTACATTCCATATTTAACCTTTCTTATCTATTCACTAATAGAATAAATAATAATACTTAATTACACTCAACGATAACAAGGAGATTATAAATTATTACATGAATAATTTAGTCCAGAAAAACAGTGTGACACACGCGCTGTAGTCAAGGTCAACATACGCAAAATCTCCCATCCTCATTTTTTAATATTTATTTTTTCTTGTTCAACACCCAGCCCTCTATCAAAACACAATTACATCTACAAACCTACAACTTTAAATATACAAATGAAATAATTATTTTTATAGTCAGTCAAATAATAACTTTCACTCACTTTTTTCTGTTGTTTTTCCCAGGCAGGATCGAGCAGTCCTTCTCGCTCCCACTCCTCCTCTGGCTCCATATATCCATCACCATACGCTTCCATGTCGTTCATCCTTCCGCGTGTAATTCAACCTTGTTCCTTTAGAGCAAAACCAAAACTTCAGAGATGACACTCAATTCTTTTTTTTTTCTTTTTTTTTATTTCAAATCTTCTTTTCTCTCCCCGTTAATTTTTTATTTTAGCATAACCCAAAATATATATTATTGAATTATCAACAAATATATATTATATATTTTTGAACTTTATTATTTAATTAAACAATTAGAAAGTATAATGACGACATATGATATAATGACGTTTCGTTGTTTTTTACTTCATTAAATAGAATGATAACGAATTATACTATGTAAATTGATACGAAGCAAGGTATATATTTATAACAATACATAAATATAAAGACGAAATAGTAAACTTTGCGAATTAACCGAATACACATAAATACGTACGGCGTCTGATATTACTCTGTACAGGCTGGACAATGGAATAATAGGGCGCGAGGGAGACGTGAATAAGAGAGGAGGGGGCGAGTAGTATATAGTTGTGTGAAGTTTTTGAGTATGTACAAGGGTAGTGAATATGTGGGGAATGAGTTGGAATAGATGTGTTTGAATGAGAGCGAGAAGGAGTGATGAATTTTAAGATGGTGAGAATGAAGCAAACCACCGCAAAACTTAAAACGTACCCGCCAAGCCCAGAAAAACGGTTTGTGTCGTTCTTTCCCTCGCACTGACCCCTCTGTCACGAGCAGCCACGAGTCTGATCAGTCTGATACACGACTTGCTCACCGGCGCACCACGAACTCCCCTCCCAATGTATTTCTCTCTTTCTCCTGTTCCATCTATCGCGCACTCTTTTTCTCTTTCGCGGTTCAGCTGCGTTGAGCCACCGTCGCACAAACACTCCCCTTCTCTTTTTCACCCGGTTTATGCATATGCTCACAGTTTGATATATACCGTTTTTTCCATTGGAATTTATGTATTTTAGTCTTCCATATCAAATTTTTTTATCTTTTGAATAATTGCTTAATTAATTGATTGATTAATGCTAAAAGCCGTTATTCATGTTTTTGATCTTAAGTAAATATGCGAGAATTTCAGTATTTCGAATTTAAATAGCCCGCCACAGTATGGCGGCTTGACAATTATCATTTGTGTATTTTTTCAAAATTTTTTTACTTAATATTGATTTATATAACGATGTATAATTTATAATAAGTTAGCGATGAATAATAATGACAATTTTTTATATATCATAAAACTAACCTCGAATCATCCACTTTTATTATTTTATTTTTTAAAAGCGTTCAGGACGATATGATGTGCAGAACACGGTGCGTCGATGGAACGTGAAAGGAATGTTCGAAAATAGTAAGCTGTAAGAATAACGTTGTATGTTGTTGGTGGTGTAGAACCTCATTCACCCACGCACGACCGAAATAGGATGTATGAATTCGTGCGAATCAAATGATTTTTCGGTGGGATGTAAATGAGTTAATGACGGCGGTCTCGGTCCCCACATCAGATATTCCATCCCCGCGTGACGACAAGGTACAAATGTACAATCTGTTTTGGTACTTCGCGACCACAGATTGGCTATGTTTTTTTTATGAATATCGGGGCCATCTTGATTTTTAAAACAACCATATATATTCACACACAAACACATATGCACTATATGTATTGTGCTGCACTCTACAGTGAAGAATTTCAACAACAATGGAAAATAAATATTATGATGCATTTTTGAATTTTATTTGAAATACGGTTCGCTACATTGAGGTTCTACTGTATTCCAAATACCATTGTAGTATGTAGTTTAATAAGAAAAACTCTTCAGCTTCTAAATTTTATTATTATATATGTATATATATTCAAGGATATATACGTGATTTTAAGAAATTGAAGGATTCTAACCAAAAAATATATCATCAAATTAAAATAAATTTAAATATTAATAATTTTGTTACAAATTAAATTTATTATTTCGTGAGTATACTTATATTATAATGTTTTCATGCTGAATATTCCTAATTAATGATATCTAATTGAATATTAATTTTCCTAATGAAAAATTACAATCAATTGCAATTCGTCACATGTTATTTTTCTATGACTTGGAATTACATTTCCCAATCAGAAATAGTTTTGATATAAAATTTTTTATCAAACTATCATGAAAATAATAAATTAAAGTCCTTCAATTTCAGATGAACTTCTAGTACAATATGAATCCTGCTCGTAATATTACAAATCAATCTAATAATGTATCGAATTCTGTATCTCTTTCCACACCGACACGTCGTCGACGTTCAAGAATATCATCACTTAATTTAGATGCATCTTATACTATTCCGCTAAATGATGATGAATTTGAACGTGCAGCTATCCGTCGTCAAACTTTTCATTCATTACAAACCACGTCATATGTAACAGAGGCTTCAGCGTGCCTATCTCCAAAATTATCAAATGAGATAATACAAATGTTACCTGCACAAGTGCAATCAGGCATTGCACAATATGTAAAAATGAATTTTCAAAACAAAATCAATAAAGATAATGCTTTTGATTTAAATATCATTGACTTCATGTCATGTATGGTAAGAAAACAAAATCATGAGATGGAATCATTTTTAGTGGCAATCAGCGCTTTGGATGTTAGCGCTAAAGTTTACTCATTACGCGTTGATTCGTTGTATGATGAAGTTTTTAAGATTTCCAATGATTTGTGTAGGCAGGAAAGAATTATAACTCAGGAAGATACAAATGGCAATAACAATGATAACAATCCTGATGAACAAAGAGTTAATGTAGAACCACAAAATAAATCGAAAAAAAGAAAAAAAAGTCATTTACGGGTCAAAACAATAAAGGCATTACAGGGTGCAGTTGATACAGTAAGTTTAGAGGCCCTAACGATATTTAACAGTGATAATCAAACATCAGATATGTTATTTCAGGCAACAATGCCACAGCACTGTATTCAAGAGCTCCAACTCAATATGTTTAACGATATTATTTATGACAATTGCAATGATGTAATAGATGATAGTGAGAATTTATTTAAAATCAAATGGCCAATAGTAGAAGTTGACAATCGATTAGTTATTGATCCAGAGTTTTCTGAATTTCAATTTCTTAGCTGGTCACTTTATCCTGATGTCAATGACTTGTCACCTGTATCTCCAGTAATTTATACCAACGAGCCTGGTGAAAATTTAATGTTTGATGATCATTTTGTATTTGATTTGGATGCAAGTATACCTAATGAAGAAAACAATTTTCAATCTAATGCTTCTTACGATGAAGCAATGGATGTAGATGAGTATGAAATAAGAACTGAAAATGTACCAGCAAACAGACCTTTTGAAAATATTGTTGACGTTAGAAGAAATAGCAATGGATTAATTGATGTAATGAGTTGTGGTGAACTCGAATACTCATTTTACTTAGATCCTGTCAATGTTATCCGCAATGGACCAAATTCTTGGAAAGTTAAATTCCTCAAGCGAAGACAGGATGATAATAGAGAAGATGGTGGTGTGGGTCCATTACCAACGAAAAGAAGAAGAAAAGAAATAAATTTAATTTTTGATGATGATAATATAAATATGGCTAGTGAAAAATTGTCAGCAAAAATAAGAGGGAATATTAGACATTGTACATGGACTGAAAAGAAAAATACTTTATCGAATCAATTTTCCCAATGCTTCGTTGCAGATATGAAAAAACTTTATTTCAGGCCAGATGATGTGATTGAATTTCCGATTAAACAGCCAATTAACGGAAATATTATATCAGAACGAATCGACAGACTTGACAATGAGGATAATATTGGTGATAACAACAATAGTATCAACTTAAATACTGGAGATGTTCAATTATTTTCTGATAATTACACATTTGAACCTGAATTTAATAATGAAATTGAAAGAAACGTATCGGCTCAGTTTATATATGATAATTTAATAGAAATGCCGAAAATCACGTCATTTGTTAGAATTCCGGGCATTCTACGAGCAAAAAGAATCAACATTAGAAAGTTAAAAGCAATAATGTTGTCAAAATTACAGGTAATTTACAATGATTTTAATAAAAATAATAATCATGTTGAAGATGATATTGAAGAAAATTCATTAAGAAATAATGTGTATATTAATAATGTGCCAATTGAATTTAGTCAATTGTACATTGAATTACCTGCTCTATTATCAACACAAGAAGCGAAAGAATTGTCTTTTGCTATTGCTTATACAGCACTTCTTCAATTGGCTAATGAAAAAAATCTTCTGTTATCGCATGCAGAAAGTTTCAGTGATATTAATATTTTTTTTACTGCAAACTTCAATGAATAATTAAAAAGTAAAAAACTGTATGTCAATTCTATTTGATTATTTTGTTATTCTCGATACAAAATTAATAAATCGAGAAAATAAATATTTATTATATTTATAGTTTATATTTCGTTAAATAATGTACATTCATAAAATGCAAATATGAAATTAATATAATTTAAATTTTGAATAGAAAATTTTACAATTCTATTCAATTATATAATGATATAAATACAATTTTATTTATTATTAAATATCACGTCTGTTTTTTTTTTCTTTCATCATATTTATATATTTATAATCATAGCGATTAAATCGGAAACCAGATTAAAAACAAGCATATTGTGAAAATATATATATAAAAAATATATCGAGATCATATTTCATGGGGCGTTTAATAGTAGTAGTTGTCGTCAATTCTATCGTTGATGCTTGTTTTGGTCATCAGTTTCTATTAGGACGTTCACCGTGAATCATGCTCAAAATATTATTTTTAATTTTGTTAATAAACATTAAAAAATTACAATGCACTTCGGAGATAGAGTCATTGGGATGTAATGATATTGAAAGTAAATCGGTGACATTGAGATTAAAAAGACATCTTTTTTGCGATTATGATCCAAGTATACGACCAATTACCAGTATTCACACTCAATTATCCGTTAAAGTTGCGTTCATGCCGAAAATGGTGGAGTTTGTAAGTCTAATCAATTTCATTTTAAAAAATATATTCATAAGTTTATCAATAAATTTAATTTCTAATAATTAATTGTATAATAATTTCGTTATTTAGAATGAACATTCCAACAGCCTCGAATTTCATACATGGCTAATACTCGTGAGTAATTTAATTGATGTTTCTATGCTTTATTAATAAATATGTAGATTAAGTGCCGATAAATTTTGTGATGTTTTTATTAGACATGGGACGATGCTTTTCTCCATTGGAATCCAGAAGATTATGAAAATATCGAGGAGTACCATGTTAAAAGTGAGGAAATATGGGTGCCTGATTTTTCAGTATTCAATTCGTAAGAATTTATAAACAATTAATTTTAATATCTTCAATACAATAGAAATATTATTTTTACTAATTGACATTTATATTTTTATATCCAGAGGTGATTTGAGTGTAGATCAAAGTGGTATTGGATCAACATCATGTATTTTATTACACAATGGTACAATTCAATGTGCTGCTGCTCGTGTTTATACCACTCATTGTCCTGCAGATTTTGCTAATTGGCCATACGACAAGCATAATTGCACTTTGCATTTTGGATCCTGGATGCATTTTAGTGATGAAATGAATTTTGATTTTGGTCCTGATTCGGTAATTTAATATTTAAATATTATTATAGTATTAAATACATAATATTTTTTTATTTAATATCATTGAAATGGATGATTAAATAGAAATAAATTTTTATTTTTGTAGATTATGATGGACGGATTTGCTCAAAATTATGAGTGGGAAGTAGAAGTCGGACAGTTATCAAAATTCTCCGAATTGTATCATAGTGAAGTAGATGCAATGATATTTCTAAATGTAATTCTTCAAAGACGTCCAACGAGAAACAGTGTTATTTATATAACACCAGCAATTATTCTTTCAACTCTTACACTCACTGTCTTGTGGCTTGACTCCAGATCAATAGAACGAATGGCAGTGTCTTGTTGTAATTTTGTTTGTCATTTACTTTGTATTTTTGATTTACATTGGTATTTACCATCAAACGGTGCTATTAGCTGCCCAAAAATATGTAAATATTTTTAGAAATAATATACATTATTTTAAAAGATATTTTTTTATTATTAGGAATATTAATTATTTATTTTTATTTTCCAGTAATATTTTATGAAATTTCAATTTGCCTTGCGGGATTTACACTGATTTTCACGAGTATTATACGGAAAATTGATGCCATCACTGTTCCAGCACCACGATGGGTCGCTTCAATGACTACTCAAATTCTTAATTCTCCTGCCAGTCACTATTTAGGAATTCATTTTTTGCAGCGTAAAATGCAGACAAGTTTATCGGATGATGCAGAAAATATTGAACAATTAACATCGAATAAACATCAAGTTTGGCGTGAATGTGTAATTGTTTTAGAGTGGTTAGGATTTATTGGTGTTCTTTTAACGTACATTATATTACTTGCTGTCTTAGTACCAAAATCACCAACCATTGAAAATTATACTTTTTAATATTTTTCTCATGTAAATATAAATAATTAATATGAATTAAAAATTATTCCAAACACATACATACATGCACTAGAATTATTTTACAAATATATTTATTTCATAAAACAATAAATTGCATTTATTATTACTATTATTTAATTTAATAATTAAAATTTCAATTATCCTTGACATAGTTTTTTATCAAGAAATATTACAATCAAAGCTCTTGGGAAAAATTATAAAGAAATCAGTAACGATTTGCATTCCTGATGTAACAGTTTCATATCGTTTATCATTATTGCAAAAAAATAATATATATATACCGTGATATTATTTATATTTATAAATGGCACTTGAATAAAAATAAAAAAAAGGTAAATGTGAACTAAAGCAGAAGGGGTTTGTCGCAAGTGGGCGGGTGATCTATTTACCTTATCTATCAACAGACTCAATTTTTACAGGGCGTTTGGCGAAATTATACAGATTTTTCTATTGCAAATAATATTGCACAAATTCAGTTAGTCAATTTTCTGCCACCAGATCCATCTGATCATGACACTCATTTTATATATTGTTCCCTTAGTCATTGCAAGTGCTCTTATAAATGTTTATGCGAATGAGTGTAATTTAATTGAAGATAAATCACCAAGCTTACAATTATTTCGTCATTTATTCTGTGATTATGAGTCGAGTGAACGTCCAACGAGAGATCCAAAGAACACGACAGTCCTAACTACAATACTAATTCCAAAGATGATAAAATTTGTAAGGAATTTTTTTTTTATATTAATTATGAATTTAATCAACTATTAATTGTCGCGTTTAATAAATATATTATAATTATATTCTTTTATATTTATATCATTGATCTGCAGATGGATTATTCCAATACATTATTAGTGCACACTTGGATGTATCTCGTGAGTATATCAAATCATAGGTTCGAACTATTAATAATAAATTTATAAATTGCATTAATAAATAATTCAATAGTCATGGGACGATGAACATCTTCAATGGGAACCAAGTGATTTTAATGGAATTGATTCAATTTGGATTCAAAGCCACAATATTTGGACACCTGATCTTGCAATACAAAATGCGTGAGTTTATATTCATTCAATTGATAAACAATTTTATAATCGATTATTAATATTTAATCATTTTTATTAATATAAAAATATTCAGAGCAAGTGCTGATTCCATTGAATTAGGTTTACCAAATACCTATTGTATCGTGTCACGTAATGGCGGAGTTGTTTGTGTTCCACCAGTTCTTTTTTCAACAAGATGCAACGCTGATTATAATTATTGGCCATTTGACAGGCAAAATTGTAGTCTTGAATTATCATCGTGGTCGTATAATGACAATGAAATTTCTTTTAAAGATAATAAACTCGATATTTTTATGATTCATTATGCGAAAAATGCTGAATGGAATGTAATATCAGTTGAAACTGGATTTATTAAG
Source organism: Microctonus hyperodae (assembly GCA_030347285.1). NCBI lineage: Eukaryota > Metazoa > Arthropoda > Insecta > Hymenoptera > Braconidae > Microctonus > Microctonus hyperodae. The sequence goes on along the minus strand of JAQQBR010001833.1, from coordinate 3,660,629 downwards.
AAAAAGTCTAATTATATGACGTATGAAGACTTTCCGACAGTCGTTGCACATTTTGTATTACAACGAGCTGACAATCAATTGTGGCGTGTATTTGGCACACCGTCATTGAGTATGAATTAATAATAATTCAAATTATTGATATCTCCAAAGTTTGAATTAAAAATATATATAATATATATTTTATGTTTTCTTTGTAAACAATTAGTATTAATGGCGATGACATTGACGACATTATGGCTGGATCCAAAATCAAATGAACGTTTATTAATTGGATGTGTTAATTTTTTCTGTCATTTTTTATGCATTGGAAATCTCCATTGGGTTGTACCACAGAGCAACGCCACACCAAAAATCTGTAAGTTAATTAATGAACATAAATATTCATTCCATTGTCAATGAAATAAATAATTGAATATTTTATTTGTTTATTCTTTCAGTAATGTTTTATTATAATTCACTGATACTCGCAGTTGTTGCGCTTATTTTAACTTGTGTATTAAAACAAATCCTCGATGCAAAAGTATCTCCACCACCATGGATCTCATCGTCAGTCTCGATGATATTGTCTAGTAAAATTGGACAAATTTTTCTTCTAAGTATTCTCGATCCAAAAGCATCAGCGTGGCTGGAGGAAAGTGCTGATGATAACAGTGATCTTGTCAACAGTCAAACTCCAAAAAAATCCACTTGGGCGTATGTTACAATTATTTTTGGATGGATATCGTTCATTAGTTTTTTTCTTGTATACATTATCATGCTGGCATTATTTTTACATGTGCCACACTTGACATCGTAATTAATAATTACATATTTTTCGTAGACAGATATTATTAGTTAAAATAAAATAAAATTTATTTTAAGAATTAATATATATGCACTTGGATTAATTTATGTTGCGGTTATTATTTATAACACAAAATGATTATTCAGTGATTTGAATAATCATATCGAAAAAGGTAAATCTGTTTTAAATCAAATACAAAATTTGTAAATGGGTGTGTCGAATATCAACAGTGTCAAATTTCACAGGGCGTTTAATAAAGATTTTTCGTTTTATATCATTCGACTTAATTTGTTAGTCAGTCTTTCGCCGTCATTTCATCTGATCATGACTTTCACTTCTTATATTTTTTCATTTATAATAGTGAATGCATTAGTTAATGTTCACGCTGAAAAATGCAACTATGTCGAGAATCAATCACCCCATTTACAACTTTCTCGACATTTATTTTGTGATTATGATGGGAGTGAACGACCTGTACAAAATTTTATGAGTGCAACAAATGTATCTTTATTTATATCTCCATCATTTGTTCAATTTGTAAGTGAATTATTTTTATTATAATTGTGCGCTTGAGATTGTCAAATGATCTTATTATATTTTATATAAATATTCACTATTTTCCAGGACGAATCTACCAATATTATGAAATCATACTGTTGGTTTGTCGTTGTAAGTAAAAATCATTACTATTGTCATTTTTTTATCTTCCACTATGATTGATAACTGGTGTATTTTTTATTAATCAATAGTGGTGGACTGATGAATTTTTAAAGTGGAAAAAAGAAGACTTCCGTGGAATTGACTTAATAAAATTGCGTAATCAAGATGTATGGACACCCAGTATTTACGTTGAAAATGCGTAAGTCTTTCTAATTATCCATTAATTTGATCTAGACAATAGAATAATTGTATAAATCGAGATACTTGTTATATATCCAGAGAAAACATAAATAATATTCTACTGAATGTATACAAAAATGGCTGTGCAGTTACTGAATCCGGCGTAGCTAGCTGCGTCCCAGAAATAGTACTTAAAACTAAATGCGATGTGGATTATACTTATTGGCCATTTTATAAACCACATTGCAATATTAAATTGTCATCGGGATCACAGGGCAGCAATGAAATTCACTTTGAGAAATCAGCTATAATATTAGACAAATATATCCCACACAACGAATGGAAACTTGTAAATATTAGTTCATCCGATGAGAATATAAAATCTCGATACATGACGCACGAAAAATTTCTGACTGTGAATTTACGATTCTCACTGGAACGAAGCAGAGTTCACATGTGGAAAATATGTGGCACACCGGCACTAAGTATAAATTTATTTTGAACAATCTTCTCGTTGCCATTGTTAATTAATTGTAATATATTTTTCTACTTTTAATTTTTAGTATTGGCAGTAATGACATTGACAACATTGTGGCTCGATCCAAAATCAAATGAACGTTTGATGATCGCATGTACAAATTTTATTTGTCATTTATTGTGTATTCAAATTCTTCGTTGGTTTTTGCCACACTCTAATACTATTCCTAATATTCGTAAGTAATTTATTGAACATATTATTGTTGTTATTATCATTGCTATTGTTAAATTATATAATCAATAGATTTTTATTTTTTTGTTTCTAGTGAAATTTTATATTTATTCAATAATACTCGCAGTTCTGACATTGATTTTTACTTACCAAATGCGAAGGATTGTTAATACAAAAAGCTCACCACCACTGTGGATTTCATCTTTTGCATTGATGATTATGTCGAGTAAAATTGGTCGTATTCTTTCATTGAGTATTCTTGATCCACAAACATCCACGAGACTGGAGGAAGATACTGATGACAGCAATATTCTTGTTCATAGACAAACTAGTGAGAAATCTTCTCTAATTGAAATCATAATTATTTTTGGATGGTTATCATTCATAAGTTTTCTTCTCATATATATTATCATGTTTGCAATATACTTCCATGTGCCGCATACATTAAAATAAGTAATCGTTTCATCATGATAAATTATTAAAGGTAATTAATTGTCAATAGAGATATTTTTTTCTCTTTAGTAAGTCGTTATTTCTTATAAAAAACAATTTTTATTCCGAAAAATGCATGGTTCTAGTACGTATTGAACATTATGATATTTTTTTACTTTTAGATTATTCAGTAATTCAGTCATTATGGTTCATGCAAAATTCGTCAGCGTTAAATAAACGCTAGGAAAAAAAATTACACAATTTACAATATACAATTTACAATGAGACTGACTCTAACTCGACACGACATATATAATTTTTAAATAGGTATACATTAAAGATGTAACACCATGATAATTCCATAATATTAATAATCAATTATGCATTGGAGTAGAAAGAATAAATGATAAAAAGGACCTGCCTGAATTTATCATGGGGGGATTATATCACTGGGCCAGTATCCTCTGTCACTCATTTTCTTCTTTATATTTTTTTCTTATCATGTAATCCATTATTGAGACTGATAAAGTAAAAAGTCTTTCAACATTTGTGGTAATGGCAACGAATTAACAGCATTACGTTTCGTATATTGCAAAATAGCATCTCGACAAGCGCTTTGTAATGTAGACACTGGTGAAAATAAAATGAAATAATATGATTAATTGAAATAAATGAATAAAAATTTGAAATATTGAAATAAAAGTTGATTCAATTATTTACCACCGTATAGTTGAACTATTCTAACTTGTTTAGTTGTACCATAAACATCAACAACTGCATGAATTGGGCCCTCTTTATATGGAATATTTTTTCCACAAACACCTTGATCTTCACCATTAATAATAAAATGCATTTCAGCGAAATTTGTACCAGCTTGAGGCACATACATTACACCAATACGACTTCCAGTTTCTGTAGGCAATATATTTTGCGATGAGCCAACAGTATTTGGCCTTAAAGCAGCATAAGGGATTGTTCCTCGTGATGTTTGTACAGTGATGCCGTCTGTGATTAATTTTTTCTCCCTATGCAAAGTTCCCTCACCTAATTTTATTTTTTACAAAACAATTTATTCTGGTTTATTATAAATTCATTAATAATAAATTTGAATTTATTAGAATGAAAATTTTGTTTGTTCTAAAAATTACCTTCGAAACTAAGCCAAACAGTTTGACTTTGAGTTATTGCGAATACCCAACTTGAACCCATTTTCACCAAATTAGGCAGGGCATATTGTGGCAGCCCATTTTTATTAGCAGTAGTTGGATCAATTTGAGTTAATCCCAATCTCATATGACCACTCCATCCTCTTTCGTGCTTTTCAATTTCCAATAAAAATATCTCACCTGGCTGCAATGGCTTTTCGCTGAATGCCAAAGCATTAGCAAAACTGGCTTTACGATAAGCCACCGTTTTATTATCGCATAAAATAATATTTTCTCCATGACTTGGATGAAATCTCGTGATAATTTTTGGTGATTTCTCTGACATGGCATCAAAAAAGATGAGAAAAAAAAAACAAATATCGTCAAATAATTGTGTACTCAACACAATTTCTATAAATTATAAAATGTATATGCTGTAAAATAAAATTAGAAATTATTTTTTACATAATTCAACAATATTTTATATATTAATCAATTCCAATTATTTAATATACATAACACATATTGTTGACATTTACAATTATGTCACGAAGAGAAGCATATTTCACGTATTCTCTCTCACATATTATAAACAAATAAGAAACAATATTTAAAAGAACAAAGAGCCAATGCAAATATCATTCCACAAAAAATAACCTCAATAATAAACCATACATATACATATAATGTACATATAATACCAGACTAATTTAACACTCCATTATATTCATTCAATTCATTGGCTTTTTATTGTTGATAATGGCCTAGGTATATAAGTGTGTGTGTGTGAGTGGATAGCAAAAAAAAAGAGATCAAATGTCTCCTTGACAAGATATAGAGAGATATATATACTGCGCAATGACAGTAGAATTGAATAGACACACAGCGCGCTCTACCTTATCGACCGTTAAATTATCATTATTACAGAACTTTTCTTCCTCCCCTACGGCATATGATAGGGATATTTTTATTTTTATCATGTCTATCGTGGTGAATCATTTCACTAAACACGTATATCATCCAATGTTGTGTGTGCATAGAAGTGTTGTATGTCATGTATATATACATATATGTTTTTGTTTATTTATCATTATAGGACGAAGTGCGAGTTGGAAACTAAGTAGTTTAGTGCGAGCAGAGGAAAGTGTCATGATCTGAACGTTGATGACGCAAAACTCTATTCAATAACTCCAGAAAATTAGTTTAATATGTATATTTTTATTTAAAATAACACAATAAATTTATTAATGTTGGAAAACATCATCAGTTTATCTTCTTATTATTGTCAAGTTTTCATTATAATTGACTGAAATTTGTTTTGTAATTTTGAATTTATACTAGTTTATTAAATGACACTTTGGATTCAATATGTTGTTTTTTTTTATAATGGATTGTCATTTGTCTAAATAGAATAATATTGAATTGAGTAGTATAAAGAATAAATAAAAGTGTAACAAAGATCATTTTATAACAAAGTAGGTCAGAAAAAATTTATTGTGGAGGCGTGATGGAGGGCGGTATTATAGAAAGTCCAGAGACATTATTGAGAGCATCATCAAGTATTGATGATGATTTGGCCCTTCAAGGCTGCTGCAGTCCTAAAGGTCGATTATGGAGATTTCTTGGGCTGGCATTGATGTGCTTTCTCGGTTTTGGTATGTAATAATAATTCTACTTTTAATTTGTTATACATTAATTCTAATCATTTTTCTTTGTTCGTTTAATTATTTATTTATTGAAATTAAACCTTGTGTATTTATTATTTTACAGGCTCATACTTTTGCTATGACAATCCCAGTGCTTTGCAGGATAATATTCAAAATGATTTGGATTTATCATTGAAAAATTTTGTACTTTTGTATTCTATTTATTCATGGCCAAATGTTGTTTTATGTTTTGTTGGTGGATTTTTATTGGACAGTGTATTTGGAATAAGACTTGGTACTATTATTTATATGACATTGGCATTAGCAGGACAAATTATTTTTGCAACAGGTGCAATAGTTAATACATTTTGGATGATGATGCTTGGTAGATTCATTTTTGGGTAAATATTTATTTTCCGATATGAATTACTATTAATTTAATATTATAATTGATTAGCTGATAATGAATAAAAAAATTTATTTTAGAATTGGCGCAGAATCTTTAGCAGTTGCACAAAATAGTTATGCTGTTCTTTGGTTTAAAGGAAAAGAATTGAATATGGTATTTGGATTACAATTGAGTTTTGCACGATTAGGTTCAACGGTAAATTTTTTAGTAATGGAGCCAATATATAAATACGTTGCAAAAGATCATTCAGGCGCTGAGTGCATTGGTATTGTTTTATATCTTGCATCACTCACTTGTATATTCTCGATGATTTGTGCATGTGTATTGGGATTAATGGACAAGCGTACAGAAAGATTATTGAGACGAGGTCACAATGAAGAGCCAAAGGTTGTTCGTCTAACGGACATGAAAGATTTCCGTGGAGTTTTTTGGTTAATTGCAATAATATGCATAGCTTATTATGTTGCAATATTTCCATTTATTGCTTTGGGAAAGTGAGTTAAACATAAAGAAAAAAATATTAATATATATTTATTATTAAATGTATTATTCAAAATTATTCTTATTTTTTGCAGAGTTTACTTTGAGAAAAAGTATCAATACGCTCCCGAAGCTGCAAATAACATAAATTCATTGCTTTATTCAATATCAGCTGGTGCATCACCACTTTTTGGAATCGTTGTTGATAAGACAGGAAAAAATGTATTCTGGGTATTTATCAGCATTATCGGGACAATTATTGCTCATGGTTTATTGACGTTTACATCAAATGTCAGTCCCTATGTCTGTATGATCATGCTGGGACTGTCATATTCAATGTTGGCCAGTAGTCTTTGGCCATTAATTGCATTCGTTGTACCTGAACATCAATTGGGCACAGCTTACGGAATGCAAGTCTAAAACGAAAATACACATTTAATAATTTATTCTTCATAATAATATTTATCATATACGTATATTATTCATAAAAATATTTTCATTTCAGAGCTCAAGCGATACAAAATTTAGGTTTAGCGATTGTTTCAATTCTCGCGGGAATGATTATCGACGAAGGCGGATATTTTACGTTGGAAATATTCTTTCTAAGTTGTCTATGGTGTAAGTAAAAAATATCACTCGTCAAATGTTTATAATATAAATTATATAACTTAGATACGATGGAAATTAATTTAATCAATTATTAATTTTTACAGTTTCACTGATAATTAGCGTATTAATTTGGATATCAGATTATTATAGTACTGGCGGTTACCTAAATATGACTCCAAACCAACGTGAATTATATGACACTAATCATTCCGATATGAATTCAATAGAGAGCGAAAAATTATTATCATCAGGCTCGACTTCAGATCTATCAGCGGACGATTTACTTCAACCTCAATCCGATATTAACATAAGGAATCGTTATTTTTCCCGCATTGGTCCAATTGTAAACTCTCATTAATCATCAATTATGCGCAATTAATATATAACGCATATTATATATACATATTAATTAAAATCTGAAAATATTTTTCAGCTACGAGAACATACGATAACAACGACGTATCGTACATTGCGATGACATAGCTCAAGTAAATTAACTGATAAGTAATTTATATATAGAAGAAATCTCGAATGTGTCCCTTGCTATTTGACATTGTTCACTGTGTCTTCCGTTTACACAGTATAAATCTGTGATACATTTGCTATTTACTATTGTGAAATAATATTATATATAAGATATAGATATATACATTCAAACAAAAATATCGAAATTAATTAATAATGTATGACCTGATATGTGTGACATCGTATGAACATGTTTTCTTGTTTGAAAAGTATTAAAAATATATATTCTACTTGTTTGTATATCTATACATGTACATTATAGATATAGATAAATAAAAAAAAAGCATAATATAAATATTTGAACAAATTGACGCAGAGTTTGTTGCTTGTTGAATTATTCTCAATCCAGAATTAGCATATATTTTTTCTTCAGTTTTGAAAAAATATTTTGCCTCTTGGTGCAATTTGAATTTTTTTTCAAAACATAACCTCTCCCCTGTTATATCGACGTCACTGCCCTCTGTATTTTCAATATGGATATCTATAATATACAAAAAAAGATATGTCAAACCACGAGGTACGGCACCACATGGCCTGATGGTGGTTATAAAATTACATACACATCATAGTTAATGTAGGAGGTTAATCGAAGGATTTATAAAAACACAAACAAAATGCAGATTAACATTCAAAGGCAACGAAAATCGTTGCCAGTATATAAATTACGAAAAAAGTATGTAATAATAAATAAATTTTTTATAAAATTAAAAGGCTAATGAAATATAATATTAGAATTAAGAAAGGAAATTGATAACGTGATATTTCAACACATTGTTTTTACTAATTGTTTGCTAATAATTAATAATATTGCTATTAGTGTCTATTATTAGGTAGATATTATAAATGTTATTAATATTAAAAATTATTAGATGACTCTTTCCATTTAAAATATTATACATCTCGTTACAGATTGCTGAAAGAAATTCGAAATCATGATAGTTTAATTATTATTGGCGAGACTGGAAGTGGAAAAACTACGCAAATACCACAGTTACTTTTGTCTAAAGAATTCATTGGAGAATCAGGTTGTATAGGGATCACACAGCCACGACGTCTTGCTGCAGTGAGTGTTGCACATCGTGTTGCTGAAGAGCAAGGTGTACAACTAGGAAAATTGGTTGGTTATTGCGTACGCTTTGATGATAAAACAAGTCCACAGACACAAATAAAATTTTTAACAGATGGTATGATGGTACGTGAAGCAATGACCGATGAAAATCTATCTGATTATTCGGTGATAATACTTGATGAATCCCACGAGAGATCAGTTCAAACGGACGTGTTGTTTGGAGTTGCCAAACGAGCACAAAATTTACGAAAGCTTAAAGGTCTTACACCATTGAAACTTTTGATTATGTCTGCCACAATGGACGTTGATAAATTTGCAAAATATTTTCAAGCACCTGTAGTGTATCTTGAAGGTCGTCAACATCCAGTAGAGGTTCAACAATCAGTAAAAACACACGATGACTATGTTATGGCTGCATTAGCCACAGCATTCCAAATTCATCGTAAGTCACCAGCAAAGTAAGTAATGTAAAATGAATTAATTAAGGTGATTCGTCAATTGTGATATTGATTTTTAATTATCTTGGATTTTTTTATTTATTTATTTTTTGTATCCTTTTAGTGAAGACATTTTAGTTTTCCTCACTGGGCAGGAGGAGATTGAAAATGCTGTGTTATTAGCAAGAGAAGCTGCCAGACAATTAGACGGTAAGGGCTATCCAAATCTCAAAGTATTTCCGCTCTACTCGGCACTACAGACTCATCAACAATTAGAAGCATTCAAGAGTTCACCGCCAGGTATGCGCAAGTTAGTTCTGTCCACTAATGTGGCGGAAACATCAGTCACGATTGAAGGTAAGTTTTATAAATAATTAAAAGCATTATTCATTGCCAATTCAATCAATTTGAACTATTTAATATGTTTTATGTAACGTATTTTATTTATTTATTCATTTTTTGTTTAGGAATTTGTCATATTATTGATACTGGCGTTGCTAAGGTAAGAACGTATCATCCTACAACAGGATCGGAAGTCCTAAAGGTGGAAAAAATAACTAAAGCTCAAGCATGGCAACGTACTGGTAGAGCTGGACGTGAACGTCCAGGGAAATGCTATCGAATATATACAAAATCAGAGTTTAAACAGATGAAAGAGATGCCAATACCTGAAATACAACGATGTTCATTGACTGGAGTTGCTTTGAATTTACTGGCGATTGGCGTTGATATCACAACTTTTGATTTCATGGATAAACCATCAAAAGAGTCTGTTGATGTTGCTGTCGCTTGTTTAGAGAAACTCGGAGCAGTCAAAGGTAATTTACATTTACTAATTAATGAATGTCACGTGAATAAGAAAATTGATTAATTTTTTTTTTTTCATCTCATCTACAGGATCACCTCCACAGTTAACAACGTTGGGAAGAACTATGTCGCTATTTCCGTTGGATCCACGATTTACTAAGGCTCTTCTTGCCTCAGTGGAGCATGGATGTCTTGAAGAAGCACTTACAGTAATTGCTTTACTCTCGGGCGAATCAGTTTTTACAGAACCATATACGAAACGCGACCAGGCGTGCGCCGCTAAAGCACGGTGGGTACATAATTTATTCATCAAAAAATTTCACTCTATTACACATTTGTTTTTCCATGCAAAAATATATTGAATAATAATTTTTGTTTTATAGATTTGCCTCGAACGAAGGTGATCATGTAACGTTACTTAATGTTTATCGCGGTTATATAAACGCTAGTGAAAAGAAAAAATGGTGTCATGAAAATTTTCTTCATCATAGAAATCTTGAATATGCATTGAACGTTCGTGATCAATTGGCGAAAGTGGCAAAGTGTGCAAATTTAGAAAAATCAAGCTGTGGAACAAATACTGAACCGTTACGAAGATCTCTACTCGAGGGTCTTGCTGATAATGTAGCAGAGTTACAACGTGATCGTACCTATGTGACGGTAATTATTTAATTTAATTTTATAACCAAATTTTTTTTTGCCGGATTTCTTAATTAAATTGATAAAATAATCTAAAATATATATTCATTTTTCAGCTTGGTGCAAGATATCCTGTAGCTATTCACCCTTCATCGACGCTCCATGCTTTGAAACCACCCCTCGTATTGTTTACTGAAGTTGTCAATACAGGAAAGTGTTATCTACGTGGTCTCTCAGTTATCGAGCCCTGTTGGCTCAATACAAAAATTTCAAGCACTGGATAGTTCTCATAGATTCATTCAAGTTTTAATTTTAATTAATATAAATCTATAACAATGATAATATTGACGAAAATTTCCTGAAAAAAGAAATACAATTATTCCTGTCATTTTTTCAAATTTGATTTTAAAATTTTCAAGTTTTTACAATTTCTTTCAATAAGAAATTAATTACAAAATACATATTTCACATGATTGTATTTTTTTTGTAGCTGTAGATAAAAAAATATTTTTTTAGAAAATTTATACAATATTTCATGTTTGAAAAGTTCAATGTATACAATATTTTTACGTGGAAAAATTAAATTTCCTATCGATTTTATTCTTTTAACATTTTTTTATCATTCGAATCAAAATATTAAATTGAGTAAAATTCCCTTAAAAAAAAAAATGTATTTGTTTTGTAGAAAAGCCCGGATCTAATATGCACTTTATAAACTGGCGTTTGTAGACTAATGTACATATAAACATATGTATAAGTATATGTTGGTTCATTATAGTTGAAGTTTTTATTGGACAAACAATGTAACTCTTCATTATAGTTGGGTAGAACCGTGAGTTGGCCAATAGTATTGACACGGGCAAGTGGCAGTTGTCTATTAACCCTCAAGAGTCAAGTACAACAGGTGGTTTAACTCTACACTAGTTTCGCCATAATCTTTAAATTTTCCATTATCATTATAATTAAAATAATTTCATTTTTAATAATTACTTATCTAATTATTCTATCCATGATTGTTATTCAATAAATAATATATTTTTATTATCAGTCATGTAAAATAATAAAATTATTTTCCAGAGTAAGCGCAAAATTTTATTTATTTCAACAATTAAAAATTTCACAAAATTATAAAGTAAAAAAATTCAATTATATCAAAACTTTGCGAGTATTATTTCCACATGAAATAATTTTACATTACACTTATTACGGTAATTAGATGATTTTCATAGTTAGTTGTGAGCTTGTGTTTTTTAACATCTTTAATTGTCATCAGTAAAATATGCTACGGTTATAAAGTGAATTATTAAGGTGATCACTGGGGAAAAGTTGAAGCTTTGTGAGATTTTCGGTTATGATAAAGGCTACTACTATATATTTCCCTTTCTCCATCCACTCATCTCATTCTATCTCTTGGGGATGTAAATAGAAAAAGAGGATGATGAGGGTTCACGAATGAAAATGGGAAAAGTTTACAAGAGCGCTCCATGAGTTTGAGCAAAGTCTCTGTGCGAATGAAAGGAAACTACTAGAAAGACGACTATACACGTAGAGTAGTGTCTACTTTATGGACATATAAAAATAAAAAAAGAAGTGAATGAATGGAAATAAAAAGTGGGAAATAACTTTTCGTTTACCCTGCGCAATTGGCTATTGAAATATTAACGAACATATCGTTCACCACACAAAAATATTGTTTTTATCTTATGCTCAAAGAGTTTACACTGTTCTTTAGAATTTTTAATTGGACATGACAGAACGATGAATATATATACTTCTAGTCTTTTCTTTATTCACGATGAAAATGTGTATATACCACATGATGAATTCCCAGGAGATGAATACGTTTTTGCTCCTACTATATTCCTCATCATCTCTATTTCTATTCAATGAGACAACGAGTATAAAGACGCTTTTGGATGCACTCAGTGATCATCAGGAATCTTTTTTACCAAAACTTTTGTCAACATTCCCAAGAGTGGAGTCTCTCCCTTCCATCATGAATGATTTATAACGCTCAGTAAACATAATCTAACGTTGAAGAAAGAGCTTCGTTTAATTTTAGTTATTTTTTTTTTATTTTCGGTTTTATCCTTTATCAGCT
>JAQQBR010001833.1:3622262-3647897 GCA_030347285.1 Microctonus hyperodae | reverse complement strand
TTTTTTTTTTTTATTAATTCATTCAATCATTTAGTATTGTCAAGTTTAGGAAATAAAATTAATTATAATAAAGTCAAAGAAAAATATTAATGAATTTATAATTATTATATATTCATGTACATGTATTCTGATCCACGAGTAACGGCATAATCAGATAAACAAGTTAATACTACAGATGATTTCATAAATGCATTAATGCTGTGAATAAGATAAACTACGTTGCCAAGAAAAGTGAGTAATACATTGAACAATGGATTGCTTTTCACTAGTGTTTTCAAGATGGCCCGTTCCAAATCACCTAGCTTCACATCGTCTTCCCATGTTCTATCCACGCTTTTTTTCGCACGTACAACTGAACGACTGTAATCCTGAGAAAATTGCTGGCTCGTGATGCCAAGTAACGAGGCTAATCCACTCCCTCCAACTGTCCGTTCATTCGTTGCTGATTCTTTTACACTTCGTTTTCGTCGTTGGGTTTTTATCGTCATATTTTGCTCCACAATTGATTCATTGTTGTTAAATCCTTCAAGGATTTCAGACGTTGATAATTCTGGATTTAACTTGGATTGCTCTACTATATGGTCACGTGCTATTTTCCAAATCCCATTGGTAACACAAGTTATTGCTTCTGCTTCAAGCTCATATCGATAATAAATTTTTCTTCCATAATTTAACCATGATGAAATCAATAAATCTATATCTTCAAGATCGGTCAAGTCCCAAGTCTCTGAATTAACACACTGCATGTTCAATGACGTAATTAATAATAAGAAAAACCCAAAAATTTTCATGGTATTCATATTGCTGATATGATTCGATAAATATTGTGAAATGATAAAAATTTTTAAAATTAATTTTTTATTTTTTTCTATTAGATTATTAGTTTAACTAGGCAAAGGTTGCGACGTGACTCGCACTAAAAGCAGTTTTCAACTGACCTGGCCTCATGCAACTGTGTGTGTCCTTGCAATTTGTTTGAGACGAATCTTGGAAATATTATACCTGTAGAAAACTGACATTGCAATATAGGGACGAAAGAGGGTTGATGCGGACCAAATTTGTGAGTTGATGGTTATAGATGGAATGTGGTGATTGTACCTCGAAAATTCTTTCACGCTTATCTCACGTTGACTTAAAATATTCATCCATTTGTCGTATGGAAATAAATGAAACATGGTAAGATGAACTTTTCTCCTTTTTCAAAAAACAATCGATAAAAAGAATTCTTCCTTCTATCTATACATACACGTTAGAGAAAAAAAAATGGATTATTTTTTCCTTCTCATTTATTTCTTAATACATATTTCATAATCCCTTGTACATGTATATATACATAACAATCTCCTATATACCATTTTTTTTCCCCACCTTTCTTTCCTTACTGATGTTGTGGTGGACTGATGGATTGAAACTTTTAATAATTTGTAGATTGCTAGTTGTCTACGTGAGGGTGAGTGAGAACTCTGGTTTAAATTGCGCAAATTGTATAAGAGCAAACGAGAAAAATGAGGAAGGATAAAAATTGGCCAACAGCCAGAGATTGCTCGAGACGCATGCCAGAATTTTTAAGTCCCAGCTCTTTGTTTCCCTCGAAGGTTATAGTATATACAATACAAATAATAATAAAAAATTCAAGCTAGCCATTGTCTTTTTTTTTTATTTTACGATTATTTTGATTGTTATTATTATCATAATAATTATTATTGTTATATATAAAAATATGTATGAATATTTTTTCTTTTTCATTTTTTTTTTTTTTTTTTTTTTCAATACCGTTTCACTGATGAACGAGTATTGTACACAGGAGTGAACTATATACAAGCTCAAAGAGAAAGTGCACTTCCACTAGAGAAGACAAGAATGACAATTGTAATGTGAAGGAAGATGAAGCAAAGACGTGAGTAAGCGAAACGCGAAGAATAAGTAAGGAAAGAGGGTAGAGAAGTAGAGTCGAAGAATGGAAGAGTAGTTGAAGAGAATAGAGAGTAGATGATAGAGGTGGGGAATATGAGAAGCGAACGAAACGACCGGGGTTGCTGTCGAGGGTTGCCGTGGAGCTATCGATCGTCGCGGGGGTGCTTGGTATAGCATGCGGCCGGGGGTAAAGTCCCGGCGTCGGCGTCGGCGCCGTCATGTAAAGTCGTACCTTGGGTTGACTAGCACAGAGGAGACGAGAGACGCGAACGTACATTTTCGCGGCAGTACAGCCCGGGACGCAGTTATCCACACGCAGGATAACGTTTGTGCGAGAGGTGGGCGCCAAATTCATGGGCATACTCCGGAAGCGATGGTATAAGTAATCGGCACGGTGCTCATGAGAGCTTAGTCGTCATTGAGGCTTCGGCCATCAATAATCATTTCCCTCTTGGCTACAATCATTGCCTGTGTTTGTAATTATCATCGTACAATACGTTATTGTCAATTTATCAGAATATTTATAGTTGTATTTGAAATTATTTTTGGGAATTAATGATGAATAGTGCACTTGATACATTGGGTGTAACTGATAGAGATAATACAGCGTTGGATTGGATATGAATATAATGAGGAAAAAAAATAATGAAGGTACGAAAATATGAACGAGACTTTAATTGCTTGAATAAAGTTGAGTTATTAATGGATAGTTTAGATAGTAATTGGAAATTATTTTGGTCAGTGTGTTGACATTGATAACATCACGACGGAAAGTAGATATCACGTACGAATGCAAGACTCGCACTGATGAGGAATCGTAGTGAACAACTGGATATTGCGGCGTGGTTGGTGGAGCAGGTGCGAATTGTGTTGTCATCATCATTGTTATTTACATTGTCGGTGAAGTCGACGTGGGGAGAGGAAATATCGCGCTGGCGGACTTTGTCAGAGAATGGAACTGAGCTGGCTCAGGAGAGTCGCGGCAAGTACAGCAAGGACGAGGACAAAATACAGTCGCTCGTCGTTAATAATTCGAAATCATCATCATTACCATTATCATCATCGTCATCATTATCATCAAAATCATCATCATTGTCGTTGCAATTGGTGCTGGTGGAAGCGAGAGTTGACGTGGACAAGAGGAGGTGTGCGTGAGTGTAATAAACGCGAAATTAAAGAAAAAGAGAAAGCCAATCGAGAAACGAGAAAGAGAAAAAAGAGGAAGAGAAACTCAGAGCATCATCGTCGTCGAGGAGGCAACGAATTGGAAAAGAATACAAGAGGAGCACCAGTGTCAATCACATCAGTATCACAAGCACCAAGGGAAAAAGCAGAAGAAAGCGGGGAAGGCACTTACAGATGCGGTGCCCGGAGGGGCCGGCCCGCGGCGGCGTGACGCGATGCGGACGCGCCCCTCCTGCACGATTCTCGGGAGAAAGAAGAAGCGACGACGCAATCCAATTGTCGTGCCAATTGGAAAAATCTCATATGAGACACGCGAGGACAATACACGAAGACAATGTGCTGCGACAATATTTTTTGTCGCACTGCTATCATTATGGACAATACAAATGTGCAATTGTCTCGCAGCCCCTGGTACTCAATCACAGCAATATCATCAGACACAACAGCCGCAGCAGCTCAAATATAGTACGCGTCAAGTTAGAACGCATTATGGTACATTGCGCGGTATTGTTGCACGTTCAATGCCTGTTGAGGGTGTTGAAGCTTATTTGGGTGTGCCATATGCAACACCACCTTTGGGTGCATTACGTTATATGCCACCGGTCACACCAACTCAATGGCGCGGCACCAGACTTGCTGACACGTTGCCGCCCGCGTGCCCGCAGAAGATACCGGGAATGGACCCGAGTCAGTCACGTCGTCGACGTGCATATATCGAGACAATTGCGCCAATGCTCGTTAATCAAAGCGAAGATTGCCTTTACATCAATCTCTATGTGCCACGACCACCCCATGGTAAGTCTGAAAAAATATACATATAGATACATTATACTATTTTTGTAATATACTTATATAAAAATATACAATATTTTAATCAAGATGTTCAATTTTTACCGAATCGTTTTGCTCTGGTTTTTTTTTTGTTTCTTTTTTAAAATATAAATGCACCAGATATATTATAATAGAAACTGAGTACAGATATTATTTGTATGGTTTGTTGGAATATCTATCTGTGTATAGATGTATAATGGCAAGATATAGATAAAGAGGACGTGAGGAAGGCACGTTGGTGCACCTGAAAGACCTGTAATATAGCGCATTCAGCGAATTTAGTGATAGTTGACTGACTCACTATGTGCTGCAGTCTCGATTTCTCTCCTTTTCTTTTCATTCTCATCTTATTCTATCTCATTCTCCTTCCGTATATACTATATATATATTTGCTTCACACAGCAATCCCTCCATTGAATGATATCGAGCGAAGACGTTATGCCAAGCTTTGAATACGAGGCCATTGTGATTGTTAAAATGCACCGTACTAGCTAAGATTATTTAAAGGTAACAGTGGATGATTATATAACACCAATAATATGATGACAATGTGGGTGAATAATATTGTGACGCATTACCACTTCAATTCCGTAGTGCATTGTAGTCGATTCGATGCTACGATATAGAACCTGCAAGCACCGCGGGAGTGAAGTGGTTTCGTGTCGAATCCAACGTTTCTTCAGTTGCTTCACCAACTTCCGGATCTTCTGAAATGATTTATTATAGTTATAATAAAATTAAAAAAAAAAAACACCAAATTAAAAAAATAATTGAGATAATTCATTGTATATTATAATATTTAAAGGAATGAAAAACTGTATTCATTATCGAATATATACATACAGGCATGTATAATTTTACAAGTGTCTGATGTTATGTTTGATTGAATTTTACTGATTAGAGTACATGTATACATACTGACAAAATTATTCGCTGATTTTTAATCAAATTCTTAGCCCACCACGAGCATTAACAGGATTCATCTGCAACAGGTGGACGAAATATCTCCTCTCTCATCACTCTCCCATTTTGTCATCCCATACATCATATATAACTCCTACACTTCTGTTAACAGCTATCGTATAATTGTGATTGCTGTCATGTTTAAATTCAATTCATCATCAAAATCCATTTTGTGATATATAAATTTTCAGGCAGTAGCACGGAATTGCTGCCAACCCTTCTTCTCATTCATGGAGATTCTTACTCGTGGGGAGCGGGCAATCCTTTGGACGGAACTGCTCTGGCCGCCCACGGCCGCCTCATCGTAGTATCAATTAATTTTCGTCTTGGTATACTGGGTAAAATGCTTTATCCCTAAAATTAAATTAAAAAATAAAAAAAAAATGTACAAATTAATTCTGTTGATGAAAAAAAAAAGGGAAAATTAATTATAATATAATGAATTTGTAAATATATTATTTAATTAGGTTTCCTTAAAACTGGTACAAAAGGAAGTGCCCAGGGTAATTATGGTTTAATGGATCTTGTTGCGGGTCTCCATTGGTTACGTGAAAATATTGAAGCATTTGGTGGTGATCCTGAGCGTTTAAGTGTACTTGGAATAGGCACAGGCGCGGCGCTTGCCAATATTTTATCTGTTTCACCAATGGCAAAAGAACTCGTTGAAAGAGTTGTACTTTTGGGTGGCTCAGCACTATCCCCTTGGGCAATACAACGCGATCCATTAGCAATAAAACGACGTGTGGCAGAACAAACTGGTTGTATGGGTGATGTAGAAACGGACGACATTGCAGTATGTCTACGATTGCGGAGCATTGACGAATTGCTTAATGTGCATTTAGAGTCGCCAAGATTTACTTCTGGATTTGCGCCATTTGTCGATGGTGCTGTATTACCCAGTGCTCCTAGCCAGGTTTGTCATTGTATACACTTATCTCTTGCATTTTATCATCTTTGTCCTACTAATACAATGGACTTTTGTAGTACATGACGACAATATATTTTTTTAGGTTACACAACCAACAGCATCATCAGCTAGTGTTTTGCCACTTGTGCCAGGACCCGGTAGTGAATTTGCTGCATTAGGAAATCGTGATCTTCTTATTGGATTGACATCATGCGAAGCATGGTTGGACCTTAGCGAAGATGATTTAACGGTTTGTTTAAACAATTTAAAAATTCACCTAACAACAAATCGTTTTTTATTTCATAAACAAATAAAATTATTAAAATTTTATCATAGAATGGTTTGAATGAAACGAGAAGGGACAAAATTTTGCGGACATATGTACGCAACACTTATCGTTATCATCTTCATGAAATTTATTCCACCCTCCGGAATGAATATACGGACTGGGAAAAAGGCGAACAAAGTCCAAGTATCATTCGCGAGGGACTCCTATCATTGCTTGGCGACGGTCAGGTTGCTGCGCCACTTCTCCGACTGGCATTATTACATTCAACGTCCGGTGGACGTGGTTATTTTCTTCATTTTCAACCAAATGATCGTTTAAGCCAACGAGGCGAAGAACTTCCATATCTCTTGGGTATTCCACTTTTACGTAGCGAGCCAAGTCGCTATTCATTCTTTGGCAATTACACGCTTGAGGACGAGAATCTCTCGCGCATGCTCGTACGATATATAGCAAACTTTGTACGGCGTGGGTGAGTTTATTTGCATTTATTATACAATCTTTTTTTTCTCTCTATTTTTCCTTTTTTGTTTTACATTCAACGGCTGCTTTGCGCTTTTTTCTCTCACTATCTACATTATGTCCGGTGTACATTTTCAGAGATCCAAATGAGGACTATCCTAGTAATAGAGATTACACAAAGAAACCGCCATTCTGGGACTCATATGATTCAATAAATCAGCTTTATCTTGAAGCTGGTGCATCAACGGAAATGCGGTCGCACTATCGTGGACACAAAATGTCTCTGTGGCTGAATCTCTTACCGCAATTACATCGTCCTGGATATGAAATTAACATGCGTCATCATCATCTTGCTGAAAGCCCAAATCTTTATGAAGGTGCTGTGCGACCGCAAAGTATGGCATTACCAATTCCAGCGCCACCGCTTTCGGTTCCAACACCAACTCAACCGTCAATGTCATCAAATCCTATCGATAGCACTGAATGCACACCGAATATCACAGCGATAACTGTTAGTACACCAACGCCTACTCAATCGTCACAGCAGCCACATCCAAAATTATCACCTGGACCCAATAATTTATTGCGTAAATTTGCCTCAAATCATTATCAAAGTTATACAACAGCATTGACAGTCACTATTGCCGTTGGTATATTTCTTCTTTTGCTCAATATTCTCATATTCGCCGGAATTTATCATCAACGAGATCGCAACGCGGCAGCTACTGCGGCCGCGGCCGCTGCCGTAGCTGCTGCTGTTGCGGCCACGTCGTCGAATACTTCAACAGCGTCAATGGGCTACGTTGAACATAAGAAGAAGGAACGTTTACTTGAGGCAGGTTGCTCTGGCATTGATACATTGAGTGTAAGCGGTAAATTATCAAGATTATCATCATTTATACTTACGGATTCATCAATATCATCTTCAAGTCCACCAAGTCATAAACACAAACTCGCACAAGAGCTCGAATTACAATTGCAAGAATTTCAGTGTTCTCCACCGCCTGGTGGTGGTAAACGTATGTCCCTTGATCCACCGTCATATGCTTTTAGTAAAAGTCCAGGTGCAAAGCGCAGTCGTACACCATCGCCGTGTGTCGATGTCGCTGCGGAAAATAATAAATTAGAGGCGCACGATCGTGGTATTATTGATGATGAGGATGAGGATGAATATGTACCAGATCCACCGCCACCACCAAAAGCACCAGCGCCAAATGTTTGTCCGGGTATTTTACGACAACCTGGTACACCCGGTAGTGCAAAGAAACGCGTACAAATACAGGAGATATCGGTGTGAATATATAATGTATGAGAATACAATACTAATAGAGTATCTTTGTTGCGTCAGGATTTGATAAACGTGTGTAAAAAAAAAAAATACCATCGCTATATTAATAAAAAAGTCAAAATGAATAAATAAAAAATAGCTGAATCGGCCGATACGTGTGGAGCTCAGGGTAGAAATAGACTCATTTGAACGTTAATTGTGTTTGACGTCAAATGCCATGTGGAATTTTCAAGTGACTGAGGAATTGGTATTTGCATTCAATATTAATTTGTTTTTCCATTATCAGGATGCTTACATAAAAAATAACATTTCTATCAACTGTGCTAAAAGTACGTCTGCGTCAAGGCGTTATATAAAGCAAACGCACAATGCATCGAAATGTAGTTAGAATGATTGTTTTATCGGAAAACCGATCGAACAAACGAATAAAATGAATTTGGTAAGAGGAGGAGAGAAAAATAGAAAAAGATTCAAGTGAATGTGTATGTGTCTGTGTGTGTGTGTGTGCGAATGATTGTGTGAAAACATGGAAGAATAATATTTGCGGTGAAACATATTAACTTAAAACAATTGACAAGTAAGCATCCCCTCACTAATGGTATATATGACAATTATACCGTGGCAAACCGCCACAAATTGATTAAATACAATTAAACTATGTAAGTAAATCAAATTATAAAATAAAATAATAAAAAAAAAAACCCGCGTGTGGGGCCATTAATAAACCATTACTATAATTACTAGCCTAAATATAGTTACAAAAGTGATGCGAGATACTTATATATATAAAAGAAGAAAAAAATAATTCTAATCGCTGATGATTGTGGTTTTCAACAATTGATTACTCTCTTGTGCATTAATCAATTGTACTCTACACGATAAAAAAAAAAAGGAAAAAAAAATTTATCAATGTTTAAAAATGTTGGCATTTGGTTAAATAAATAATTGATGCATTTAAACTGAGTCTATATATGAATCGTATTTTTTTTTCTATCACTCAACTCCAAGCAAATCATCAGATTGTTTTTTCTTTTTCTTTCATTCGTTATTTATTGCTTTTCTGCACTGTCTTTTTATTTCGTCTCCATCTGCATGACTAAAGATATTTCCATGCGCGATTATATTGACATAAAAACAGATAGAGGATGCAGAAAAAATATATTCAGCGCATTTCCAGCGCACAAGTTTGATCATCTCAAATGAAACTCTGGCGCGCGCGGAGCGGTGCAAACATAACGACGCCGGTTTAGAGCTATACCAAAGTGGATTAGCCCGTTTACCATCCAGAGCACAGCAGCATTCGAGGAGTGTCTATAGAAATGAATACATCTCCTTCAATATTACAGTACATACATATACATATATACATACATACCAGTACATGACTACACATTTATTACTGCAGTTGTGGCGCCCATTTCACATTGTCCCATAACCTCAATTCAGATCCAATCATCCATTCGCCCATGTACATACATATATATATTATTTATATCCATATACCTATGTACATTACAGAAGTGTGAGTATATATGTATGAATATGTACCTTCTAAATGTACTAGTTGTACACACGGTAAGAAATAAATTATGCCACAGGCAAGAATAGTACTATATCATATCAAAGCACACACGTGATCTATGTTGATAATTTTGATAATCCAATAGTGTTTGTCTTTATCATCTGGCTATGAAATATTATCAGGTAGATTAATTACAACATTAGTTTATAATCTATGAACTACTCATGACTGTTTAAATCACATATATGTACATATTTATTTATTTTTTAGATTTATAATTGTTATGTTAAATATAAATATTGATGATTGAAGTATAAATGTAAAATGACAGTTTATATATTATATTTTTTAGGTGATGTCGACTACATAAGTGTAAACTGTATATTTATATATATATATATATATTGTGTCGATTAGCAATAATATATATTCAAGGTTGCTTTAATTGCTCAATGTTTCACATACATATATATTCATTGGGGGATATCTCCTTGCTTATGTGCTACAGCTCGTGCATACTCGAATTAGTACGTATACGCAATGGCCTCGGTCACTATAAGTATAATTGCATTATTATCAACATTTGAAATTTCAATAGGCGAAAGAAAAAACATAATTTATTTGTAAATTATTTTTATAGCTATATTGGAATTTACGTATACACATGTTGCACCCTCAATTCATGCATTTAATTATTATTACATCAGCATTGTTTCATCAGTGATGATTAATCTTTGGATAATTAAACGTTATCATATCAATAGTGTGTTTTTAATGTAAAATTAATGAGCATTACAGTAATACAATATAATGACGTTGAATTTTTTATTTCAAAATTTCTACAAAAATATATATAACAACAAATCTTTAATACCCAGATTATATGCATAGCAACATTTATATGTATAAATATTTATTGACACATAAATAATTTTTTTTTTATATTTTACTATGAAATCAGACAAATATGATATCAAACAAATCAAAAAAGTTTATCATGAATTCATATCAGATAAAATAATTTATTAAATTAGTTGCATTATTGCTCAAGGAAAATTTTTAATAAAATAATTCTATACATTGCTATATATTATTTATATATACTTAAAAAAAAAATAATTTACACTTTGTAGATATAATAGTTACAACTAATTTCATTGTGCCTATCGCAATGTCTGTATCATTATTTCACGTACATAGTGGGGCAATGTCGAGCCAAGCATTCAGGGCTTCTTCAATAATTCCGGACGCGTGCGTCGGAAGAATCGGTGTCTCTTATTACGTCCCCAGTTACAACGTTTATATTAAATGCACGCATACAAAAAATAATACACACATATACATAAATTATTGTGCGTGTAGTGAAATTTAACTGAAAATTATTGATATATTCAAACTAACGATGCAAATCGTCCTTCTCCTTCGCGTAAATTACCCCCTATAGTTTCGTTGACAAACCGAATATACCCGAGGATTATGAACGCTAATTGAGAGAAGAGTATGACGGATGCAGTACACTACAGACCCGGGATATTTGTCCGTATAGTAGGTCATAAATGATCATTCAACGCGATCATTTTATTTTTATTATTCAACATCTTCTACAAAATTCATTTAATCATCCATTTCTTTTTTTTCTTTGTTCTTTTATTTTCACACTCGCGCCCAATATTTCTTATAAATAATTAAATATAAAGAATACGAAAAAAAAAAAAATTTCATCTGTGATGTGTCGATAAATTCCGCGGGTGCAGCATCAGGTATAGAAATGATTGTCCATCATCAGTGTGTGCCCATCCTGTGCCCAATGTGAATAATTTAATTTCGAATGTAGGGATAATAATAATAATGTTACTACATAATTAATTATGTACACACCAACTGTCAAGTCACAAATGCGTGAGATTATGTCCCCCACCAGTTCAATTGTCGATCGACTCGTTGAAATGATTGTGCGATTGTTGCGCGCATGAATCAGTCATTGACTCGTCAACGACTGTTGTCGAACAACTTGATGACATACGTATTTCTGAATTAAAGTGATCGAAATAATTGGGTGCTAATGTCATAAATTAATTTTGTGTTTGTCAATTTGACACTTGAATTAATTGTACATCAATAAAATAGTAATCGCGTTAAAGCAATTAATTATTTTCTATATGCTGTTATCGGATGCTATATGTGTATAAATATATACTGATTATCGTTGAAAAGCGCGTGGTGTTAGGTATCTAGATAAAATAAAGAATAAGACGTTCAAAGGAGTAGTAGGAGAAGAAAAAAAAAGTGGTAGAGTTGAAGAAGGAGTAAAAGGAAGAGGAAGAGAAATAACGTCTTTAGCACGTTGATGTCTTTGCGTTTTCCCAGAGACGTCATTTGACGTCGAGTGCTATTGAACGTACGTACGATATGGATTCTTCAGGTATAGAGTGTCATATTGCAAGAGTAATCAGGCCCGCTGATGATATGACAAGAAGTAGACGTGTATCAATAAGCGAACAAGTTGGTATTGATAATCCTGTTTTTGAACATCATCGTCGAATAAGCGCGTGTTCTGAGCCCAATTCTGATTCAGCAAGAAAAAAATCAATTTTACATCATAGCAGCAATTGCGGTAGCATTGAGAATATACCGCAGCACAAATTTGATCTTGAGAATGGACGAATTAATGGAAATCAAAATAGAAAAAAATCAGCAATGAGTTTGTCAAGTTCAATACGTGATAAAATTGAATATTCTGATGAGCTTAAAAAGTAAAATGACTTTTAATTAATTATTTTTATTATATTATCAATATTTATTTATTTCTTATATATTCATTATTGCTATTAGTATCTATCAATACTTACAATGGATTTATTTATATTTTTAGATCGTGGCTGTACATGTTTTGTGCTCGTTGTCATGGTCCTGATGATACACCTTCGTGGGAGCCACCAGGTTGGCGTCGTGCTTGTCCACGGCCCTTTTGTCCATCTTATCGAAAATTCGCCAGGATACTTTGCCTATTTTTGCTCGGCCTTATGGTATGGGGTGTCACTTATGTAATTATAGGCAAAGATGCTGGACCAGGTGGTCCACTATTTAGTTTGGCCAGTTTAGCAATTGCAGCGCACTTTGGTGGATGGTTATTTTCTCTGACAACACTTCCAGCCCTTATTGGAATGTTGCTCACTGGCATTATTATGCAAAATTCCGGACTTGTTCACACAGATGGATACAGCGGAGTTGTTAAAAATCTTCGGTGAGTTCTTAATGATTTCATCTAATTTATATATGAAATTAAAAAATTTAATTTGGATTAATTTAATATTTACTCAGTTATTTAACGTGTGATGTATTGAAATGTTTGAAAAAATATGTATTTTAATTGGAGTTTATTTTGATGTTACTTTATATTATTATGGGATTTGAAATTAATTAAGTTCAGGTGTAGGAAATAAATTGAAAGACATTAAGATTATTGTATTAGGGTTACTACTGAACAATATACAGATTCAGTGCATGGCATTATCGTTAGATAAGACAATGTTTAATCGGTAACTTGGATTGTGTTCTCGATTTATTAATTTATTTTTATTACATTTTTTTCTTTCTTACTCATATCAAGGTTGTGTAAACTCGTACATCATTTTTGAATTGCCAGTGTAATTCTACTTTTTTTTTTGTCATGTGATATTATAAATTCCCACGCGCGCATGTTTATTGTCAATCCGCGTGACGATACAATATCGCAACGCGATGTGATACATAAGATAAAATAATTCTTATAAAGAATTATAAATATCATATAAAAATCATACAATTGACAAAAAAATATAGAGTATAATGGAATGGCATTTAATTGCAATTTTTCTCTGATAAATATTGAAGATATTGATGTGTCAGAGTGGAATTTAACGTATCAATGAGTGAAACATTTACATTTTTCGCACACAACTATACAAATTATCATTCGATAAATCTCTTACACCTTCTTACCGTTTTACACATCATCATTTATCATTTTCATTTAAATAAATTTCTCAAATTCTCCAATAATTTCCAACTGGTAAATAGCTTGAAGAAATAAAAAAAAAAAAGAAAAGAAATAAATTAATAATTCCAATACCACAACAATTTTTTTTTCTTCCTCGCTTCTTCTTTTTCTCCTATACATATATCATTAATTATTTTTATTTTATCTGAAAATGTATTTTACGGAATGTATATATTTACTCATGTTGTACTTTACATTTTCCGGTAGCATAAAGCCGCGTGACATACAAACTCACGTTGGTCATCAATTCTCTCATGTGCGTCATCTCCAAACAATTTAATGATTTAAAGTTGCAAATTTTTTATTAACGACTTTGAAATCGCTCCAATATTCACAGTATCCACATCTGTCTGTAAACATAGTAAAAAAAAATATAGTAATAACCAGTTATGAGAAAGATGTTAAAAAGAAAAAAAAATAAAAAAGCTCAAAAAATATACACACATATATAATAACTCAAGAGCGATATTACACAAGTGATAATACGCTTGCAAAGCTTACGCAACATTTCGCAGTTGTATGAGGATGAATACACGCCAATAAACACATACATATATATTCCAATACACATATGATATGGCTAACTATTCTCGACATCCTAGATTATTTCACTGACAGATTGAGTGAAGGGCCAGATGATCTGTATAGTCTTCTTCCCACGCGCAATGCATCATCAAACGTTTGACATATTTCCTATTATATATGAAGCTTACATTTATGTACATAATGAATATATAATTAATAATATACATTAATACATATTAATAATATATAAAGAATTATTTTTATATTTTAATAAGGAATAAGTATATTTATTTGACATTATAAAATTCTGGATAACTAATTTTGTTTATTTGAAATCATTTACATTTATATTGATGAATGTTTCGTTTTAAGCAGTAAATATATATTGTGATATTAAATGTCTCATGACTTGTTATTATATATTTGTATGTAATGTGAGGATATAAAAGAAAGAGGGGATGACCACCAGGAACATCAGATATGTTAAATGATTGCTGAAGTTGACGGGTATAATATGAACAAATAATACATATGTATATGCGTACGCTGTCCCGTGACTGATGTATATACACAACATTTTTCTTCGATTATATAGTTGATAATTGATAATCATTTGGATGAGTTAACCAAATATTAAGTCATGTGCTACTTCACGCACTTGAAATATCGTATTTACAATCGTCTTCTTCTTCTTCTACTGCTTTTTCTTTTTCTTCTTTATGTTATTATTTTTTTTTTTTTTTTGTTACTTTAATATCCCCACTTAACTTTCGGGA
The DNA here is from genome assembly GCA_030347285.1 of Microctonus hyperodae. Taxonomy (NCBI): domain Eukaryota; kingdom Metazoa; phylum Arthropoda; class Insecta; order Hymenoptera; family Braconidae; genus Microctonus; species Microctonus hyperodae. The sequence goes on along the minus strand of JAQQBR010001833.1, from coordinate 3,633,199 downwards.
TATTAATTATTTGTCATTGTATATGAGGCGCAATATGCTTTTGTCTTCAGTTAATTTTTACTTGTTTAATTGCCTTGTATCTTTGTGATCATCGCACAGCGCCGACATATTGAGTTGTTGATGATGATTAGACTATTAGATCAACATCTTGATAATTTACGCGTCTTCTTGATGAAAAAAATTCATTTCTTTTTATAATATTATCAGTAATGTTTTGCTAAAACATATTTTTCACTTGTGTACACATTATATGTTTTGAAATATTTTGTAAAGATAATCTGATATGAGATTATAAATTAATTTTAAAAAAAAATAAATAATATAGACATAAATTTTTGATAGATTAAAAATAAATATTGACGAAAGGAATATAGTGTATTAATATATAATAAATATAACTTGATTTACAGTAAAATCGCCCTTGTGATAATTCTTACACGAGCTGGTCTCGACCTAGACCCAAATGCTCTGAAAAAGCAGAAGATAACGATGCCAAAATTGGGTCTTGTACCATGGATTATAGAAGCCGGTTTAGTTGCAGTTACAACGACATATATACTCGGCTTACCATGGATATGGAGTTTCCTAATCGGAAGTGTTATAGCAGCAGTCTCGCCAGCAGTGGTTGTACCATGTCTTTTCAGACTACGGGCTAAAGGCTATGGTGTTGCCAAGGTAAGATAAAGTTTAGAGTTATGTGTGCGTATGTCTGTGTGTGTGTGTTATCCAAGTTTCAACAATAATGATAAATTTATTTTCAGGGAATCCCAACGCTTATAATCGCGATCGCTGGTATTGATGATGCTGCGTCAGTTGCTATATTTGGTATTGTTAAAAGTGTCATGTTTTCACATGATGCATTGTGGTATCAAATTCTTCAAGGTCCAATTGCAATAATCGGTGGTCTTGGATTTGGAATTTTGTGGGGTTGTCTGGCAAAATACGTTCCAGAAAAGGGTGACGTAAGTATGCAATTTCATTTCCTCCAACAATTTCAACACATTTTTTCAAGTAGTTTATATATATTAAAAAGAAGGCCAAGGACATGTATAAATATCTTTTCATCCACTATCTTTTTGTGTGCTTTCATCATGAAAAACGGATGTATATAAGCGCAATTAAAAATATTTCAGCCATTCATGGTGCCTTTGAGAGTATTGATGTTACTTGGAGGTGGACTTATTGCAGTCTTTGGCAGTGAAGCAATTGAATTGGGGGGCGCTGGTCCACTTGCCGTTGTCGCAGCAGCATTTGTCAGCTGCTACTTCTGGCAAGAGGATGGATGGCAAGTTGATGACGTAAGTATATTTCTGATCGTATAAAGTATATAATATAAAAGAGCTTTCTTCATGTAGAACCCATATTGCCTTCAAATTTTTATTCACGGACATGGTGCTAGTAAAAAAGAAAAAAAGTCTTTTTGGGAAGTTGTCTACAGCATTGCGCCTAAATGGACTCCACCAAAGAGGGAATGAACAAAAGAAAAAAGAAATTATGATGTAGTACATACATATATACTCACTCATATACTATATGGAGTGTGGATAGACATATACCTACATATAAGGGCGTGCAACGTGAGAATAGAATGAGGGAGAAACGTGTCATGGAAAGAGGTCGTTATATAGGTATATAAATTCTGGATTCAGTTCGAGCACGGTGCTCTACAGTTATCGTTGGCGTTTGATCATTCGGGGCAACGAGGGACGGATGGTTGGACTTTTCTTTCACCCGCAAAGGGTCGGCTTGTGAAGTATAGATTCGTTAGTTTGTATGTGTGTATATGTATGCCTGCGATGGTATTTGAGTGTATATGAAAAGGGAAAAAAAAATGGAGGGACGCGCGCGCGGACTTATGGAGGGATGTTTTTCGCGAGCACGACAACGTTATGAGTATAGGCTTACTCTTGCGCAAAAGAGAATGAGGAATAGTGAGAAAGGTGGATGAGGGGAATCGAGAAAAAAAAATGAGGCCGAGGGAGAAAGGAAAAAAAAAATAAGACCAAAAGACGGCATAACGATCCACCATCAGTTGAAAGAGGAAGAGAGCTACTGCTGGCACATCAGCTTTATTTTAAGCATGCACTATTCCTTGTCAGACGCGATTATTTTGATGTTCGATGGTGACTTTTTTTTTTCTCTTAGGGGTGTTATATAAATAAGTAGGGGAATTTATTAAATGCTTGGATAACATTGATCAGAATCGTGGGCGTATTATTTATAAAAAATTCCAACTGAGTTTAATGATAGCGGGGGGGGGGAAAAAAATGGGAAATTGAAAGAATTTTTTATTCATTATATTATTTATACATAATATCAAAACTACAACGATCATTAATAATATTATTTAATGGGCACGTTAATTAACACGTGACCCTCACTGTGGTGGATCCGCAATCCTGTTGATGGAAATTAATTAGTGCCGACTGCGGTGACGCCTCGACTGTGTTCCACTTGCACATTTTCACTTTACTATCTTTTTATTTCTCTTCTTGCTCGCACTTTATTTTCTTCTCCACTCTCAATCTTTCCTCACAATCTCCATCTCTTTCTTGTCATCTTTCTTTCACTATCTATTTCTCAGCGTTATCTATATAAGTCTATTGCAATTTTCTCTTAACGATGCACTCATCGCGCATAGTCAAGTTGAGCGGAACTTGTCGATTTCATGCTGACTTATTCCGAAGGACGTACGAATAATCACGGCCAGCGGCAATAGCTATTAGTTTATGGAGACGAGGTTGGAACTATTTACATGCTTGAGAGAAGTCTCGGCAAGTTTAAATTGTAAATATGTCTGCTTTTATATACATACATATATACACAAATATATTTTCCTTGCCACTTGAATTAATTTTTACTTTCTCCAAAATAACTGAATATAAAATGAATATTATTATTTTATTTTGCTTTCAGAATCCAGTGGCCATTTCATTTGAAATATTCTGGATGATATTTGAGCCAATACTCTTTGGTGTTACAGGAACACAAATTAAAATAGACGAGCTTGAAGGCGAAACCGTTTATCTAAGTATAGGCTGCCTTCTCATAGGAATTATTTTACGTATGATTGGTACAATTCTCGTTAGTGTTGGATCAAAGCTCAATCTGAAAGAAAAAATTTTTATTGCACTCGCGTGCATGGCAAAAGCAACTGTGCAAGCAGCCCTAGGTCCAGTCACCCTCGATGAAATTGATAAAAATGATCCTGATCAATTGCGTTACGCCGAGACAACACTTAATCTTTGTGTCCTCTCGATATTATTAACCGCGCCCACTGGAGCGATTATTATGTCGATTTCTGGTCCAAAGCTCTTGACCAAAACAGCCGAGCTCGTTGCACCGCCTGAAGGTTGGAGAACACGAAGACCATCAATCAGGGATATATCAATCATCACTGAAGATCCTGATCTTGAAGACACGGCCAGTGATGAATATAAACCATGATAAACGCACGTCCACATAAACATATAGCTTTAAATACATATAATATATATATATATATATATATGTAATATTATTTCATTCTTTCATTCTCTTATTCCACTTGTGGAACCTGTACATATTGAGTCGTAAATTTATGTATAGATTTATATATGTAGATAATTTAAAAGATTTTTTTTTTCTAGTTGTTTGCGAATGGATATAACAACGAGATATGTTTTATTTAAGAATAAACAAATCATTTTCACGAAATGGTGGTTTTCAATTTACATAAATTCCCATCAGTTTTTCTGAAATATTTGTGTTTGAAGTAGCGTAAAAATATACTGAAATGAAATATGAGAAATACGCGAGCAGGGAAATTAATGAAAGAACCTCGTTAGTTAGAATTACTTTGAATAATATTGTGTGCTGTAGGATGATTTCCAGGACAAGAAATTGCCAACTAACAAATATCTACATAGTATTATATTTATAGTTTACATATGTACATATATATTTAAGTTAACGGTGGATCTTCAAACAAAATGAAATGAAATACACGAGTGGTGGGTTTGTGTGTGTGTGCATGTGTGCTCATGTGAATATACAAGTATTCTACTTTCTTTTTTTTGCTTGCTTGTTTTTTCTTTATTTTTTTTTTCCAAGAAAAATGTTATGATAATTAAAAGCTTGATGGTGTAGTGTTGATAGGACCATAAGTTGACATAAGTGTACTACAGCTCGCACTTTTTTTGACTTTGTATGGATCCTGTAAGTTCATTCCACCAAGACTAGCTGGCATATTTGTTTGTTGTCGACGACCAAGTCGATGCATTAAGGCATAATAAACTTTACTTTTAAGTACAAATAAAATAAATATTAAAAAACCTTGAAGACAATTAAAAGCATCTGATATATAAAAAAATTCAGCACGCCAACTAAAGTTTGTGGCATAATGATTGAGAAAATAAGATACAATTTCCAATATCCATGAAACTCCCATGATAATAAATAATTTAATATTCAAAATCAATCTGCAATTAAAAAATAAAAATACAATTAATCAATTAATATAATCAATTCCATTAATAAATCATATCTGTATTATAAATTAATTATTGATTATACTTGGTTTTATCTGCACGAAATCGTCGGCAGCTAATATTACTCGTAGGGGTCATAAGTCTTGATATCTCAGCTTTAACACGATTGCAATGACGTATTGTAAGTATAAAAAATATGATATTTATCACTAATTGAATAGAAATAGGTCCAATAAAATATATCATCTCGCCATAATTATTAGAATCTTCTGAAAAATAAAATAATTTTATAATTAAAATTCATTAATGAAAAAAAAAAATACAGAAAAATGTCAGTGTGAAATTTTAAATAAAATTAAAAATGCCTACGTTGAAACCAAACTGAATCGATGGCAATATTGGGACGCAGCTGCCGTGCCACAGCATCAGTGTGGTCGGCACCAACCGCGAGCGTTGTAACAAGCAGAGCAAAACCCCAGGCATACGCTGAGTAAATGAGAAAGCGCTTTAACTGAACGCGTTTTCGACCTCCTGTACTGGCAGCACCACCTAATCCCCTGTAAAAATTTCCAACATTCATAACATACTCCCACACACACACATCTATATAAATACGTATACTAAAAAAGAGTCAAATAATAATATCACCATACATAAATCGTGCTAGATCTTAAGGTTTGGCATTTTTACTACTAAAAGTTCTATTTCTAAAATATAAAATATCTACTACGTATTCTTCAACATAAACATCCTGATAACAAACGCTCAAACATTTATTTTGTCATCGGAACAGAGGGAAAATAATATAAACAAAAGTAAAAATTAAAAAAATAAAAATATAATATATACACAATGCAAGTGTGTTAGATGATGAGTAAGATAGTGAAACTATTTGCAACTGTGGAAAATGAAACAATGGATCCATTCGCGTTGCAGTCACCCTATCGCGAAGCAGCTGCCTTGACCGAAGTGCTTTCGTCGTAACAAACTACAACGACGATGGCAACATTCGCTTGATTGTTGAGAGGTGGATGAATTTTGCCTTGCGGCTGCAAAGAAGAATCTCGTTTTCCACCCCTCAATGGTCATGCCTCTCTTGTTGTTCTACCTCAAATATTCTCTCACACTTTGTCTTACATAGAGGCGTATACATCGCTGCCATTACTTATTTTATTTTTGTAATTGAATTATCAAATAATTATATCTCAATATTTATATTATTAATACACATTTATGATTATATTATAGTCATAATGTTTATTAATATGTGAATTAAATTGATTGATTACTTGCCCAAATGTCCACCATATATCAAAGCACATGACATTGAGCCATGTAAAACATGCAATGAATGCAAATAACATTGTGTAACCAAGAAATTTATAAAAGTATCGCGACTGTGAAACATCTTCTTGATCTGTATAGGCATCAGGGGGTGGTGCAAGAGCAACTGTGGCGAGACAGGCGTACGCTACAAAGAGACTTGCTACGTGACATATGAAAGTCTTGCCATGGAGATTTTGTACAAGTGGCAGACAAACGTAGACTAAAAATGTCACCAAGAGGAAAGCACAACTTGTCAATTCCAAAGCTGCATTTATTCCAAGTCTAGAAATGAATAAAATTTATATTCAATGTGTATGACAGATATGTATTAATGTATTTGAGAATCTTATACTTCATTTTGTTTATTGAAAATAATGAGATACTTATATATATTTATAATTTAGAATTGATGTATTGATTGAGTAACATACCGTAAGGGTGGTACTTCTGTTGGATTATCATTATTTTCAAAGCATACACATGGATATAATCCATTTGTGTAATATTCAGTGTCATAAAGCATCTCCATGCAATATTCATGATGCTGATATATTTTATAATCAGGTACGTCAATGTGGCCGCGACTAGTGATATGCCAACTTTCATTCCCCAAAATTGGATACATACCATCTGGACATGCATGTTGTCCAACCAAAACTCCATACTCTTTAATGAAATAGATAAAATAAATATAATTAAAATTCTAAATTTATAGTATAAAATTGATGATATATTGGATAAATCATGTAGTTTACACATAGTATTTACATACTGGTTGTATTTAAGATATCCAGTTGTGTAGAATGATAAGTTGAATTAATGATTTTTCCAAGCTCTCGATGAAATTGAAGTGCTTTAGCTCTTTGTGTACCTAATTTCTGACACCCGTGCTCAATCCATGCTTCATTTTCCCCACAACATTTTCTTACGCATGCGTTTGTCTCACAATACGTTGAATCACGACATAATCTCACCACCATGAGATCCGATGATGATACCACATCCACACATGAATTCTTCTCAGTCAATAAAACCTCTTCATTTTCTTCAATACTGTCATTTGCTGATGGTAGAATCATCTAAATTAAAAAATAAATATGGATAAATAAATACATTCAATACGATATATGACAAATGTTTAATATCCTAGAGCAAATCATATGTGTAAAAAAAAAAAAAGAATAAGTAAAAATAAAAAGCAATCACGAGATAAACTTCGACATGACTGAACAAATGTTAACACGTAATTTCCTGTTTCACAAATAAAACTCTAAGAATTGAGCAATATAGATCGCGATTGTGGTCGAAATATATGGAGGAAACTCTAACAACATGATAAGATATGAAACTCAATGAAGAAAAAAAAATCGAAGTAACATAGCTAGCAATGAAAATAAGTTTCATATATACAATAATGAGGGGGAAAAAAATAACAAAAAAAAAATAAATAAAAGGCAAGAAGAATCGAGAATAATACAACCAAGGTCACATAATTTTAGTGAAGGTTTCGAAGGTTGAAAATCAAGTTTACTTTATCTTCTTTTACCTAAAGTCACATATGCATACATATATACATGTGTATATAAAATTATCATATACCTGAAATGTTCCGTTAGGAAGCGCTTGGAGATGTTCAGTAACATTGATTAAATAATCAACAATTGAATATTCACATTTTAATCCACCTCGCACAATTGTTATAAATTCAACAGTATTATTAACTAAACGATGAATATTATTAACAATATCGACTTGATACTGTGTTGAATTTTCACTTATAATGATGCATTCACGAATATCAATATCATAAACCTGTTGTGGAGGACAGCATGTTCTCAATGTACTCATACGTGGAACTGGTATACTCAGCCAATTCTCATTATTACTATTACCATTATCATTTTCATAATTATCATCATCTCTATCATTATCATCACTGATATTACAATAAAATATAAATGGCGTATACTCAAATTTACCATCATATAAAAGATCAATACATGCAATTGAACCCGTTATCATAGAATTCATGTCAATATCACTCAGCTTTTGTGCTGTTGAATTTAAACTCAGACATCTGTTTGAGTTCTCATATCCCCGATGATTGTTTCTCGTGTCATAAAGCTCTCGTAAATTTTCATTTTGTGAAAATGCGCACGTAAAGTTCGCTGGAACTGAGACAACTTTTCCCGGGGGACAACAGGTACCAATGGGACTTGAAACTCGTGGATCTACACCAAAAACGACACTTATTGTTATAAATAGTAGATATGATAGAATAATCATGATAGAATAAAAAGGGATGATTAATTTTTTTTTTTTTCGTTTTATAATTATCAAATCGCGTATAGTTCAATCCATCGCGTGACGTTATATTATCTACTCAATAGCTGTTATTCGACTGAGAGAATAAAGTCGGATACACGTCGCGGTGTACATGGCTGTGACCGAAACAGAATAAAAAAAAGACAAGATTCCCACACGCGGACCACTTCGATTTGCCACCACCATCAAGCGAAGAATCATACACCATCATCACTGTCTGACTACGTTGTTACATTCAATATATATGTATATAATCATGTCCTCCAGAGATAATTTACAATACAAACATATTGTTTTATACTCATTATCGGCTATTCATTCCGTAGACTCGCCTACATTTATGTACAAACATTAATACATTAATTGATATTAAAGTTTTATATAATTAATTGATTGATAATATAGAAGAAAAAAATTAATCAAATTGTAATAATCAATTATGTATAAAGTTACGATTGAATTTATATCTAATATTGATATTAATATTTATTTATCCATTTTTTTTAATCATTTATAGTTATTTTTAATTTTTCAACTGATGAGTTATGTACTAATGTTAAGAGGCGTGTCGCGGGGAAAACCCTATTTTCTTCGTCATACAAATTACATTATTCTGTTATAACAAGCAAGAATATGAATATATATACTTGGAAAATTTACGGAAAAAGAATGAAAAAAAAAAAAAATTAAAAATAATAGGAGAAATGCTATTAAACGAAGATTGATTAGATTCCATTGTTAATGTTAGTCCTCTTGAGACATTATCGGACCGTGACAGCAAATTAATACGATGGGTATATTGTATTACCCGAAGGTACGAGAGGAAGAAGAAGTTATATAGCAAGAGGACATCGTGCGCCATATCGAGTTCCAATTCTCTTCTTATATATATATAAACTTTGCTATCGGTGTGGTCTTTTCTCTCTGACATCATTCTGCTCGATGGTCTTTAATGAGAATTTATCGATACTCCTTCGTCGTATACGCTTCACTTCAAGCTTTTTCTCGTGTATATACGCCCGATTATTTTTCGTCCACCAATGTGTTGCCTCTAGCACTATAGTTTTCATCATAATGTTACGTCACACCATCCATTTAATCTGAAACGGTTTTAATATAAACGTTTATATGTATGTATAGACACATCAGACTAATTGTTTACGACTCTCATACCAAAAATAATCTCCAAGCGAACGGCTGCAAAAGTGAGGTTATGCACAGTAGATCTCTTGAAATATTTCACATGCTTTCTTCTATTTATTATTTTTTCAAACATAATTACTGTTTATTATTCTTCCTTGAAAATTATACATATGTATCTTTGAAAGATTATATTGATTTACTGAGCTGTTTATAACAATGCTCGACTTATTATTTTATGTCTACGAATATAGAATAATGAAATCGATGTGTATATGTATGTTTTTTTTTTCTTTTCTTTAGATCCATTTTTTCTATCAATCCTTCGAGATATATAGATAGCATGATGCTTGATGCAGAATGAATATATTTAGGTTCTATGAATGATAAAAAAATTTATGTAGACATCATCTTGAAAAATACCAAGAATAAGTAATATAACATTACGTCAAGAGTGGAGTTATGTGATGGTTTTCATCTGGAAGCAAAAGTAAAATCTTTTTACTCGAATATATTGCACCTTAAAGAACGATAGATTAATTAAAATTAAAATATAATTATTCGATAGTATTTTTATATATTATTAATTATCATTGCTACGTGCTGATTAGTAATAGTTACATCATACAATTTAATTATCATTTAATGAAAATATTTATACGGTAGACATTCAATTAAATTGCTTTCATTATATATTATACACGTGATTATATATGTATATGTATGTATGTATGTACAGATATACTACATCAAAATAAATTGTAAAAATAGATTTCCTATATGTGCTTGAGATATTTTAACAATAACTGAGAATTAAATCCAGATGACCTACATGTTTGTAATAATTTTGAAATTTGTAGTAGAAAAAAAAATTTTAAATTGTATGTTACATCATTTATAGATTATACATTTATTTTATATATTGCTAATAATAATGACTGGACGTGAATTAATAATAATGAATGATTTTGATTGTTGAAATTATTTTTTTTTGTTATTGATATAAAAATATGTAACCCGATAATGTTGATGATTTTTCAAAGGTATTTTTATAACTGAAATTATATTTGATAATTTAAAATTTATAATTGTGACTCACTGTCATATCCAAATATTATTAAAATAACGTTTTAATATTTCAAACAATATTTTTCATGACTTGAATTTATTGCATTAACTCACTGTTGCATTTTGATCATGACATTGAGCAAATGTGAGCAACACGTGCTTTTATTAATACATATATGTATACATTTATATATAAACAACAATGATAACTAAAAAAAATTCAATAACACGATGTTGAATATATTATTGTAATAAAAAATTGGAATAATTGAATATTTTCATCAATGAATAGCAATAGAAAAAAAAAATATAAATTGTAGAATAACAATAAATGAAAAGCGTCTTACATAATTTTATTAATTATCCTTCGATTAAATAAGAATTATTTAATATACATATTCATATTTATTATTTCAATATATTATATAAATAATAATGTATGAAGTACGTTAGTGTATTTTCTATATAAATTTTCACATATTCAGGAACATGAAATAATTACACTTTCGCAAAATTATTTTTCTGCTTCATCAAGACTTTACATAAAATTTTTCATTGCGTATGTATTATTATAAAAAAAATAAATAAATAAATTATATAGTTTCATTA
>JAQQBR010001833.1:3603003-3622146 GCA_030347285.1 Microctonus hyperodae | reverse complement strand
ATAAAATATAAAATTCGAAATAAAATTTATTCTATTAACGAAAAATAAATTTTTCTAGAATATTCCACTGAAAATACATTAAAATTTTATTTTTAATTTTTTCTATTCAATTTTATAACGGACAAATAGACTTTTGTATATTAGTATAATACACTTGTTCATTACGACAAGTGTAATTTAGGTAAATGCAGTATTACTTTTAATATTAAACCCTCATATGCCGTAAAAACCCAGGTCAAATTTATGTTTATGACTCATTCATGCGCCCATGTATAACGCGACGGGAACTTATATTCAATAGTGAATAGATGATACAGATAAGGCACACATAGAGTTACTAAGTGTCTTCGATTATATATCCATTTCTATTGTTTTATATAACTCATAGGAAAGGCTTTTGATGGGCTTAAATATATTTGTGAAAATTATTCTATAGAATTTAGAGGTACAAAATAAAATTACTCAGAAATTGATCAAGTGAAAATTCACTTGTCATGCTTCGAAAATTTATATTAAATAAATGAAATAAAATATTTCATATTTCAGCTATCAACTAAAATTATGTTGTTATAAATATATTATAAAATATTATAAAATATTTATTTGGAATAGATTTCTATTAAAATAATATTAAATTTTTTATTTATTTATGAATAATGCAATATTTTTTTTTATGAATAAATTTTTCGTCTGTGGGTATTGTTAAGGTTTTCATATACATATATAGTTAGATATGTATTTATATATTGAAATTTTTCGAGTAAAACTATTCAATTTTGTGTGTGCACTGTGTGTCCAGTGTGGTGCACCTAGTGAACTTTATATATGCTAAAATATTACTTATAGCCGTCGGTAAAATGCATCGAAATAATTATTAAGAAAAATGAAATACTATCTCAAGTCGATAAAAACGACAATTTAAAATAACTGTGCCATAAAATACTGTGAGTTTATTTTTCACAGTATTCTATTTTATTAATCGTGAATATTATATTTCACACGAAACACTTGCACGTGTTGCATCATTTTCCATACCAACAATACATGAGACTATTTCGGCGCCAAATGTAGTTAAAATTTAACGTACTTTTTCGGCTCAACATTTTACAATTTACTTGAAGATTAAATGAAAATCTAAATGAACAATTTATCTGAGTATTTCGCTTTTATACGTTCTGTGGAATTTATAAATTGTAAAATAATCTAAGAACTTATCTTTCGGGAAATTCGTAATTCTTTTGTTGTAAAAATTGTTTTGTTCTGTTATTAAGTAAAAACATAAATCGGCTCACGTTATCTATATGTTTTAGTATGTTATAAAAAGATTGGCTACAGAGATTAATTTTGCGTAGGCAGAATGAATTTCAAGTATAAATAAATTAGCTACATATTCGGACCCTAAACCCCTCCGGACCCCTTTACCTGAATTACACTTGTCGTAATGAACAAGTGCATTATACTAATGTACAAATGTCTATTTGTCCGTTATAGAATTGAATAGAAAAATTTGGAAATAAAATTTTGATGTATTTTCAATAGAATATTCTAGAAAAATTTATTTTCCGTTAATAAAATAAATTTTATTTCGAATTTTATATTTTATATTTTTATATTTTTATATTTTTATATGTTTATATTGATAGAAATAGTTTATAAATATAAATCTTTGAAAATATGTTAATGAAACTATATAATTTATTTATTTATTTTTTTTATAAATATACATACGCAATGAAAAATTTTATGTAAAGTCTTGATGAAGCAGAAAAATAATTTTGCGTAAAATGAATAATGCGCGTGTTCCATGTTGAATCTCATTTTTAATTTTTAATTTTTCAAACTATATAATCTAATTTTCCGATTTTTTTTTAATTATTTAACATATAATCAGAATAAAATTAAGTCACATGAACAATATCTTGTTTTAATATTATTCTCAAAGTTGAATTTGTGTAAAAAAAAAGTTTCAAGACAAATTCCAAGTGAACTTTTACAAAAAATTTTTTAATGCGCAATATATAACTATATAATATTATTGTATTATATTTATATTTCAATAATTCTAGTTTCATATTGATATTAAAAATAAATTTATAAATATAAATTTATAAAATTATTATAAATAAAATTTATAAATATATTTTATAAATTGTATTTTTCATAAATTACATATTTCATTTTTTTTCCGTAAGGAAATTCGGAAATTTCCCCCCATACCATTCCCGCACAGCGGCAGCGCAGGCCATCGCCTCCTTTTCTCTGATTGGTCAATTCGTTAGAAACTCGTACGGGATTGGTTACAGCTGATCGGATTTTCGGCTTGTCCGTGGCAAGGCTATATATTGCACGCAGTGGTATATGGCAGCAACATTACTCAACGAGTTCTTATGTAGTAAACATCTATTGTTACGATTTACGCACAAGTGCTTTTTGACATTATTATTGTATCATATTTTCAAATATTTCGTTTTGAAAAATTTTCAAAATATTATAAAGTGATTGTATGAAGATGCCCATTGGTATTAACATGGTAGAAAACACAAATTCAGCAGAAGATATGAATTCGTCTAGGTTAAGTGGTAAGTTTATTTCACAAAAATTATTTTAAATTTTATGCTTTATTATAATAATTCACTCGAATTTATTATTATTTATAATATTATTAGAATTTTTAGTTACTTAATAATAATTTAATTACTGTTTTACTATTTTTATAAACAGATAAATTTACATGATTTTTCAAAATATTTTATAAATTAAATGATTATCATTGTAAAAATATTCATTTATTGAAAATAACTTTTATTAATTTGAATTTGAATTTATTAACTGTATAATAATGTTGTCAATTTCTTGTATAATTTCAGAAGATTCAAACCAAAGCGAGAATGAGCATGGATTATCGTTTTTAGAAGACTCTTTGATGTATCAATTGCCAAATGATTACTTTTCTCCCGATGAGCAAAAGGAGAATACTACAATCTCAGTTCATCAAAATACAGGAATAAATGAAGAAGAAGAAGACGAACGTGCTGTAGAGAATCAACATCACATCAATGGTAAATATTATTATTCAAGTTTTTATTATAATAAATCTAATAGAAATTTTGAATATTATTCAAGGAGTTCTATAATTCATTCATATATTTGTTATTAATCATTTATTATTATTTAATTTTCACAGAAGGAAGCAGTCCAAGTGAAACAATTACCAAAAGCTCTCCATCCAATGATAAATGCGTTGGTTCCAATAAGCGTTCTCGAACGCAGTTTGAAATCGATAATCATGAGACGCGTGGAGTGTATTTTGAACCACCACGAAAAAAGGAAGCATCCTTTGGTATGAAAGTGATGACAATGATGGGATATCAAAAAGGTAGAGGGCTCGGAAAAAATAATCAAGGTCGTCTTGAACCAGTAGTAGCGTTTCATCAAAAAGGACGACGTGGTTTTGCTTTTGAATACACAGAGCTTAAAGAAGCGGTAACCAAATGGGATCCATCGTTAGAGGTGGTAGAAGTAGACACTAAGGTTAAATGGATGATAAATGAATTGACACCACCATCAGAACATGAAATGAAAGATTGGATACAGGAAGGAGAGAAAAAAAATACGATTGATGATGAGACATTATTCTGTGATAAAAATATCTTACAACAAATCATCAAGTCAAAATCAATTTTCGATAAATTCGACAAGCATGAAATGAGACGAGCACGTACAAGATCCAATCCATTTGAAACAATACGAGGAGTGTTTTTTCAAAATCGAGCAGCTGTTAAAATGGCAGAGATGGACAAAGCGTGCGATTTCATGTTTACTCGTCCGAATGGTTTAGAAATGCATAATCCATTATATTTTGCCGATGTTTGTGCTGGTCCCGGTGGATTCAGTGAATACGTACTTTGGCGAAGAAAATGGATTGCCAAAGGATTTGGTTTCACATTGAGAAACAGCAATGATTTTAAACTAGAGGAATTTTTTGCCGGACCACCAGAAACTTTTCATCCATATTATGGTCCAAAAGAAGATGGCAATATCTATGATACGGAGAACCAAAAAGCATTAGCAAATTTAATAATGCAGCAGACAAAAGGACAAGGGGTTCATTTCATGATGGCTGATGGCGGATTTTCAGTTGAAGGCAAAGAAAATATCCAAGAGCTATTGTCAAAGCAGTTATATCTTTGTCAATGTCTTGTAGCATTGATGATTGTTCGAGAAGGGGGACATTTCGTCACCAAATTATTTGATCTATTCACAACATTCAGTGCAGGATTAATTTATTTAATGTCTCGCTGCTTTAAAAAAATTAGTATATTTAAACCAAATACTTCCAGACCGGCTAATTCGGAACGATATTTAATATGCCAAGAAAAGCTGCCAAACATTAATGATGTAATAGCACATTTACAACATGCAAATGAAATTTTGTTGGATGGTAACAAAGAAACTGATTTAGTGCAACTAGTACCATTAGAAATTCTTCAAAAGAATGAACTTTTTTACCAATATCTAAAAGAATCCAATGATACATTGGGAAATAAACAAATCAACGGATTATTGAAAATTGCTGCATATTGTGAAAACATCGCACTCATTGAAGAACGACAATCATCAATTCGTACCGAATGTCTACTCCATTGGGAACTGCCAGATCAAAGTCGCACCGTTCCTCGTTATTCCAGGCCGGAGGATCGTTTACAAACAATTTTGGGGTCAAAATTCAGTGCTATCTCCGATAAAGCACCGCATGAAATCGCTATAACTGACGCTGATAATACTGTGTGCAATCCACCGTGCAATTGGCTCTTTTTTCCATCTGCATACAATAAATCAATGCCTATAGAATGTCAACCGACATTATATTATGGCATGGGGCGTACCAGAGTACATCGACTAGTGAAAGGTACATGGCACGCAGTGACTGGTATTGAATTGCCACCAGATACTCTCGTCTATGCAGAAATGATAACAGAATATCGTTCAGAAGGAAAAAAACAAATGAAAACACATACTTTGTATATTGTTGACGCTTGGTTGCTTGGTGCACAAGACATTAGCCAGAAGTTTCTACCAGATAGACAATATTTAATTCACCAATTTTGTGAAACACTTTGGAAACCAACAAACAACTCATTTGCTCGTGTACGTCCAGGGAAATTACATTCACTAGATGAAGATATGACTCGAACGATTCCGTTAAAATCAATACAAATGAAGAATGGATTGGATGTTATGGCATATTATCCACCTCAACCAAGTTATTCATTAAATTTAAACAATGATAATGAACCATTTTATTATATTCCATCGGGCATTATCTTCATGAACTTTACACGAAAACCATGGTCTGTGCATTTGAGTCGTAGTACTGGTCTTCATTATTTTTTCAATTCTAAAACTAACGATAAAGTATACAACGATAAACGACCACAATCAGCCGAAGCCGACTTTTCATATAGTTTTGAAAAACGAATTATTTTGGACGTAACAAATAACGAATCAAGCAGTATTAATTTACTTAATACAAAAACCAAAGCCAAATGTTGTATACCACCACGTCAATGACAAATCGATTTTAAATTAATTATAGTTTGCAAATTAAAAACAATTCTTATTTTGTTTTTTCAATATGTAATATTTTTTAGTTTAAAATATTGTGATACATTCGTTATATTACATTCGATTTATAAACATGAAGTCTTTGATAAGTTAGTATCAATATAATTTTTTTCATATTCATAAAACAAATGACTGAGTAATGTAAATAAGAAATCGTGGCTTCTGTAAATATATTAATAAAATATAGAAATTAAATATATATATATATATATATATGTACATTGATTAATTATAAGTATGTTTGCATTTGAATAACATTATATTGAATATTACATGAAAAAAATAAAAACAGAATTTTTTTTAAATTCAATAATTATTTATTTAAATATTTTCCTACAATTATTATAAGATTTTTCCTTTTATTATAACATCTAAATATTATACAATAATGATATTAAAAATCGTATATTTTTTTGCATTTTATTTATAATCTTCAATAAATTGTGAACAAAATTTTTTTATAATTACAAAATTCTTTTTTTCAATATTACAATAAAAATTATCGAATTCCTTTCAATTGAAATAATTTGTTCTTTGTTATTATCACTAAATATTCTTTCGTTGCAACTGCTCCCATAATGTGTGATGAATCTGGACCTAAATCAATAATTTTTTGCTTTGCAATTGTCGCAGAAGTAGCAGGTTTTTCATATAAAAATCCATGTCTTGCATGCTCAATAATTGCCACATAGCTACAATCAGGAGGTGATATACAAAATTTTTTATTCGTTTTACTGGCTTCAACATAACCGAAACCTGGATACGTAGACATATGAATCATTTTCCATTCATCTGGACTTTCTTCAACTGATTGCCAGACACAGCCATCATGATCATGCCTTATACACAATACTTGAGATGATTGTAATTTGTGAGTAAATAATATACGATTATGCAAACCCAGCATAACTAAATGCGTAGTAGAATGCGATATTAAATTTATTCGTTGGAGTGTATTTTCTTTACCCTGCAAATCACATTCTTCTAATTGTTCAGAATTAAATCCAATAGCCGGTTGACTACTGCCGTCATTGACTTGTTGCTGATCCGTACACAAATGTGACAGCCTAGAATAATTTTTTAATTAATACCATATTGCATTTATACATAGATCATTTATAAATATTTTTTGGTTTAACGTGCAAAAATATTACCTAGAATGTATTTCAGCAGCCAATGTTTCATTAGGCAACCATTCGCCATCAGTATCGCCTTTAATTAATTCATTCCACATTTGTCCTGATTCATACTTCATCAATTCCAGTTTTAATGTTTCCTTTTCATATTTCCAAACCGCTGTTTCATGATCAATTCGATATTGTAGCTCACCTTGAATTAAAATTTCATCTTTAACTGATATTAATAGTCCAGTAGATTTAATATTTATATTTGCTTTTGTATCACCGAACTTTTTAGGTATCTTTATCCACACAGTCAATGATTCTTCATCCTGAGACCATGAATACTTGGGAATTTTTATTTCTGAATCATTGCTAGATAATTTTTTCTCTTCATCTTTAATTTGCTTTAAAGAATCATATGTGAATTTAGCTACATCTTGACTCAAAACATTAATATAATCTCCATTAGGCTCTATAAACACATATTCAATAGATCCTTTCACAGTCAAATGTTGTTTTTGAAAACATTCTAAATTATCTATACCATTATTATTATATTTTATTATATAAGAAAGTATTACGATTTGAGAATGTTTTTTCCCATTTACAACAATAATGCAGCACATTGCTATAATGATTTTGGATTTGTTTTCAATATAACGTGCATCCAATAATACACCTGGTTCAATTTCTTCAAGTAAATATGATTTTTTTTCTCCAGAATTCACTGTTGTCAACATTTCTAAATTATTGTCACCTCTCGTTAAAATAACAACGTCATTAGATGCAAAGGCAATTGTTGGATTATACATTGTTGGAGCTTGACAAGCGATAAACGAATGAACATTATGAAGTGTACCATCTTTCCTCAATCGCCAAACCTCATAATTTTCATCGCAAAACCAACACGATGAATCAAAAGGATTTTTAAATAAATGATTATGAAAAGCAAATAGTCTGGCTTCCAGCCAAGATTCCTGTCCTTGTGATGGTTCTTGCCTCAAAACATCTAATTAAATAAAATAATAAATTATTACAATATACAAATTCGAGGTTAAAGTAGCTAATATAGATATATATTTACTTTTTGATAGATTTTTCTCATCAGTTATTGTAATTATATCAGAAGAAAATTGATATTTCTCAAATTTTAAATTGAGAAAATCCTTTTTTGGACGTAAATCAATTATTTTTGTCATTTTTTTAAAATAAAAGCACCTTAAACAAGCCAAATCACATACATGTACAAATTATGTGTACAAAAATGATGTGATGGACGCGGCGACAGTGCCGTAACATCAATATTACACACGTGCATATAAACAAAAACAAAATAAAAATAGTGTCCCACTTGTATGTATAAATAAACCCCGAAAAATATTATTCCATTAAATGTAAATTACAACGTGACAATTTTTATTACAAACAGTATCGTTACACTATATATATTTACATACATTATAAGTATAGAATTAAATATTTGATCTCTATATAAATAATCTCCAATACGTACGATAATGATAGAACATGTCAAACATACGAATGTAAAGAGTCTGCAAATTGTTGTCTATAACGAGAAAATTGAACCGAAAAATAAAAAGAGAAAAAAAAAGAAGATCATATAATTAATAATTCACGATTCGACGAACGTAATGTCTATATAAAAATTTTTCAATTTCAATAAAGCTCAGTATAATAACATACAATACATGTTTATTTCTTCTTTATCGTTCATTCATCCTGCTCACTGATTTTGTTGATTTTCATGCTCTATATGTATTATTATTCACCATTTTTTCTAATTGTTGATTTTACCACAAACAATATGTCAAGTATCATCTATTGTATGAAAGAAGAGTAGCAGCCCACAGAATACGTTGCCATATCCATTGTGGAACACGACATGGTCCAAGACCTGCCATAGCACCTGCTAAATGTCGCACCCAACCCCAAATACCCCATGGTGCATGTCCACCATTTACATACAACACATACGTGAATCCATCTTTACATTTTCCACGGATTGAATAATAATATGGAAGAAAACTGTGTAATCTGAAATGGCATCTTTGGTAAAATAATATGGCTGGTGCATTGCTTGATAATACATGAAGAAAAACAGCTTTAACTGTTGAACGTTCTGGTGCTGTTACGTGTGCCAAAAGCTGCTCGAGTAATAATGATGCAATACCATTTCTTCTATATGCACGTCTAACGCCAAGACTTAATATATATCCTACTAATGAATCTTTTCCAAGGCTTGAGCAGAGTATTCCTTGGTCCTCTTTATTCAATGTCGCAAATGGTTTAATCTCAGCCACAATTAAACCAATAATAACTCCACCAAACACCGCAGCTAAAGCGTAAAATCGTGATGAACTTGTAATGTCCTCATACCATGAATAAGGATAATCTGTAATTTAATAAAGAATAATTTAATTTAATTTTTAATTTATAAAATTGAAAAATTATTATTAAGGTTATGAAACTTTATTTTACCAATCGGAAACCAATCTTGGCACAGTGCACGAACTTCCTCCAAGTCTTCAGGACAAAGAAAACGTAATTGAACATTGCCAAGGAGGCATAGAGGTACTGTCACAGGTGTTGATAGGTTATTTGGACGATTATACGTGTAATTATTATTTGGACGGGTGCTCTCGATATTTATATTATTCTCACAATCATATTTATTGTTCTCAGATAGATCAGTTGTATATTTATCAAAAGAAATTGCCATTTCGCAATTATTATCATTGCATTTTATTTTATTATTTTTCTCTGTTAAATCAAGTATATTTTCACCAAGCAATAATAATGATTCACTACTATCCGAACGACTGGCACCGACTATAATCGCGCCAGCCATTGCATTATCTCAAGCATTTGTAATTTCATTCTGCATTTTGATTCTTATATTTACGACAAAATATCAATTATATATTTATAATATCCCAAAAATAATATCACTGTTATACACACTGACCGTCATTTGTAAACATAAATATGACAAACAACCTCTCAATACAACAACGATACATATATATATTTATTATTCTTTTTTTTTTCACTTCAACTGCAGCTTGAATAATTTTACTTCATTATTTCATATTACAGAATATATATTTGTCTGTATGTATACTTTAATAAAATATAAATTTGAATAAAATTGGACAATCTATATATAAATAAAATACACAATAAAAATATTTATTTCATTGGACGTTAATAAATTAAAATCGTGATGTCAAAATAGCTTTTAACTGCATGATGAACTAATGTACATATTTTGTAGGTGAAGTCAAACGACACATAATAGACAAGCGCCTCGTTTTTGGAGCAGTCAAAACAGCTGTTCTACGCCGTCGCGTTTCGTTTCTACTGTGTCTTGGATGTCGTGGCTTTGATTCACATGTACATACTCCAATATATGCATGTGTATATGCACATGTATATGTATATTCATACCTGTGCATTAAAAGCATACGCATGATCAGCAGACAGCACGAAACATGATTCAGAATTTTATAGACGTTTGAGATTGTGGATCTAGAGATATTGTTGGTGAATATACATGGTCATGGCTGCAAATAAAAGCGTAACTGTCCTTGCACCTAATGGTAGACGACAAACTGTTAAAATTACTCCAAATACTACAATATTACAGGTATTTTTATTATTTATATTCAATGATTTTTTTTTTATTAATTCTTTTCAGTTTCATAACCTCAATTTCATTTCTTACTTTATCGACTTTTTCCATTATTTTTATTTTAATAATAAATTTTGTATTGATTTTTATTATGGTTTAGTTGATGTTGTTTTCAAGGTTTTAATATTTTATTTTTATTTTTTAGATACTTGAAGAAGTTTGTCAGAAACATGGTTATAGTCCACAAAAATGGGATATTAAGTGAGGATTTAAATTTATAAAATTTATATATTTGTTTGGAGTATTTATTTTTGATGTATTAATATAATATATTTTGTATTGATGATAGGCACTTCAATCAAATATTAGATGCTAGTTCAATTATACGGTTTACTGGATTACCAAATAATGCCCAGTTGGAAATGGCACCGAGATCAAATGAACGTGAGACATCCAATGTTACAATAGGTCTTCAATTGGAGAATGGGGAAAGATTGATGGGGGATTTTGTTCCAACAACAACACTGAGTGAAATCATCATTCAGCTGTGTCCATCACAAGAGGCTGATAATACTGTTGTTATTTATATGCATCAAGAAGTGCATGGCAAAGAAAAATTGAACAGCACAACTTTACAATCACTCGGTCTTAATAATGGACGTGCAATGTTGCGATTAATTCATCGTGATCTAGATAAATTAAATACCCAAGCCCACGTATCCGGCCAATTGAATTCCAAGGCCAACAAGTCAACTGACACTTTGGGAAAGAATTTAAGTAAAGCTGGTGCCACGATATCTACACAAATTAAAAAAGCACTTGATCCACTGGCATCATTACGCGCTGAAAAAAATAATGGTGGTAACAAAAATGATAAAGGAAAAATGCAAAAAAAACCATCAGGTCAAGGTCACGTTTTAGGCAGAGGAGAGAGTAAATCTTCAGTACAAACAAACATTCCGCCGACAAAAATTCAGCCAATATCAAAGAATGAGAATTCTATGGAAATCGCTGCAGATCATGATAAATCCGCAGTTGAACAAATTGAATTTGTGAGTAAAATAATTTATATTTAAAATTAATTTTACAACGATTTGATTTTTTTCTATGCATGATATCAATGTGATTTTTGTTTACTTTGTTAGTTGGGTGAAAGGAATGCTTTGATATTCAATCAAGCTGGAGCAAAAGCCATTCCACGTGAAGATCTTCCGGATAATTTTTTCGAATTAACTGTCGATGATGCAAAAGCACTTTTAAGAGATGCAAAACGTCAAAGAGAAGAATTAATTGAATCGCCACTTATTACAAATGCCCAGCGCGAGTTAGACCGCAACAAATCAACATTAAATAAATTACACAAATATCGACGGACAATTATAAGAATACAATTTCCAAATCAAATGGTATTGCAGGGTATATTTGGTCCACTTGAAACTGTTCAAGTGCTGAAAGATTTTGTCAGGGAATATTTAGCTGATCCACAAGAGGATTTTGTTCTCTGTAATTTCAATTCAATGATTAAACTTTTTCTTTTTTTTATATTTTTACTGAATTTATAATATATTTATTTCATTGATGATAGATTGTTCACCACCGAGGAAAGATTTAATATCGGAAAATCGTTTGATCGATGAAAATCTTGTGCCAACAGCAATCGTTTATTATTCAGGTGCATCAGACCTTAAAGCAGATCTACAATTAAAACTGGTTGATCCCAAAATCGCCGGTGTTCAAGCTATTAAATCAAGGTAATATTTTTTTCTAAAACTGCATACAAAAAATATCATTAGATTGTTTGAATATATATCATTACCATTTTAGGATGACAATGACTCGTAGCGATGTAGCAAGTAGCAGTGATTCGAATGCCAACTTAGAAATCGCTAATCCAGTTAGTGTTGATGTTAATGAAACATTATCGTGTGATCCAACTCCAAGCGGTAGCATCACTAACGAAGCATCTGGTGGATTGAACGCAAATCGTATGAAAAGCTATGCACCAAAATGGTTTAAAAATGCATTCAAATAACCATTATCACCGATGTATAAAATAATTTTTATTTTTGACTAATATGTGAGAATGTCCGTTACCAATTTTGGAAATAATCAATTCAGAAATCAATTTAGCGTAACTTGGTGCATGTTTATTTTCAGATGTATTGAATTTATATTCATCACATTTTATCATTATTTACAAAAAAGTAAAAAGCATACAGTAATATGTAAAATGGATAAAAAAAAAATAAATCATGTGTTTCCTTATCAATTAGAGATTTTTCAATTAAACATTAATAGCACGTTGTTTTTCATTGAGGCTAGGTATCATTGAAGTAAAGCTGCTTTCTGATGATATTACATCAGTATTTGTTGTGCATATGATTAGAAAAAAGTCGCAAGGACGAAATTGTCTGAGTATTTAAATGATTGTTGTATACACACACACACACATGTACTACATAATGATTAAGTACAGTGATGCGTCACAAATAGTCAATATGAAAAGAAAAAAACATGACATGTGTATATTGCATTTTGTTGTATTAGCTCTGAAGATCAGGTGGAACAGTAGTGGGTGATTGAAGTTGTAAATGCATAAGACGTCGAACGGGACCACCAAGAATATTTCCAACTGGCCCAGCACCACCTGCCTCCTCCTCAATACTCTCCATTAAATTAGATTCAACTGAATCTTTAAATCTACTTGATATACTACTAGCTGTGTCCTTCGCCAATTCCATTTCCAATTGTGAATCTAATAATTTCATATATTTATCCATTTCGCCTCCTCGTTCATCCTCCTCATCACCGCCCAGAGAACCCTCAGAGCTACCATCAAATTCACCGTCTCCACCTGGCACCACTAAATCCAATATATCACGTAAAGTACTGTCAAACACTTCAGGATCAAAATCAATTTTACCATTATCTTCCACGTCCTGTTTACCATCATAATCGCGCGATTGTTCTCCAAGAAATTCAACACCATCAATATCACTAGTACGATTTAAAAATGTTTTAACTTTTTCTTTGAGATTAAGAGTTTCCTGTTGGGGTTTTTTATCACCTAAATTCCAATGTTGACCCAACATTGCTTCCAATTGCATTGCATCAACATTTAACCAACTGTCATCATCTGGTGGACTTAACGATGCTTCATCTTGAGCATGCATTTCAAAATCTTCTGTTTTAACATTTTTCCAGGCTTCCAATATTCTTAGTGCAGCATTTTCATCCGTTGAATATGTTAATGCAATTGCCGATGGATGTTGCGTGAGATAATCCTTTGCCATAATCATTAATTTTTCTCGTTCTTTGCTACCTACCAATGTGTCTTTAAAATATCCAGCAGTTTCTAAACGTCGAAGATAGGACTCCCATTGTTCATCAGTGCTTCCATTATCCTTGCGTTTTCTCAGTTGTTCATTTGCACGAGCTACCAATAATTCCATCCCACACGCAATTTTTATACCAAGTAAATGTGCATTGTACTTTGGACTGTTTGCCGGGGGGAAGTTCCAACCAGTTCTTGGATCACCTGTATATCGACAATGTGAACTCATTGCATATAAACACTTTGTCATGTTCACGTTTACCATTGCACGCTGCTCCGGTGGAAAGTATTTCATAGCACGACAGACCTGAAATAAAAAAAAAATCATAAAATTCATTCATTAATATAAATTATTACATATTCTTATTTTTATCGTAAGAAATTATTTTCTTCTTTCATCAGTTACCTTTCGTTCAAGTGGATCAGAGTGAACAATTGTGCGAATTGCTGGCGCGATAAGTCCTGGCTCTTGTGCAAGTATCGATGCAGCTTTTTCCGGTAAAAATGCACGTGCTTTATGCTTTCTTCTTTCAATTTCATTTGGATAAATATTAAGACGTTTACTTATGCATTCTTGGACATCTCTGGGCATTATATAATTTTGTGAATTCTCCGATATTCTTTTTAATTGCTCAAGTGGCGATAATTTTTTATCTTGAATAACATGAATTTTTCCATTGAAAATATAAACACGATCTTGGCAAGTTTCCGGCTCAGCCCAACTTGGAAGATAATTGGCAGTCTCGATAAGTAAAAATTCACCGTCTGTATCAACTAGTCGTGCAATTAATCCATCGTATAATTCAGTGAGCTTAAAAATTAAAAATACGATAAACCATTCGTCTCCAACGTCTTCATCAAAGCGAATTGATGCATAAATGTGTGGCAGTAAAGATGATTCTATAAAGAGAATATTGATTTTAATAAATAAAATAATCCATATTTCTATTTAAAGAAAAATAAATTTATGAATAATATTACCATTTCCAATTGATAAGCATGGACTAGGATGAAATACAAGCGAATCTTTATGCCAAATATAGTCTTGAATATATTTTCCAATGATTAGCATAACCTTACTAATTTCCTGATTGAGCAAGGATTCATCAACACTTTCAGGATTAGTGTAACAATCTTTTGTATATATAAAACACTCAAGAGTATCTTCGTCCTGAGGTCTTTGGCTGTGCATGGCCATTTTTATTTTTTTATTTATAATAATAAGAATAAAATAATACACATTTGCTACGAGGATTACTACATTCACCTCTCAACATTAATTTTCCATCAGCTGATTGAACATGACTGAACATTTACAATTATGCGCAAGATATACTACAAAACAAATTGACCAATCTCTCCCGTGCTGGAATGTTTACATTGATCTTTGCGCTTTGTTTTTAAATGCCGTGACCATAAGCGCGTAATTTTGAAAATACACGTGCGACTATTTTACTTCATTAAATTATTATGATTTTAAGTAATAAGTTATCTATCACAGGACTTTCCTCTTTTTATTTCTAATCCTTGAGTTATCTTGATAGATTATAAAAGTCTTGCCGAAGATTAAATAATTTTTTTTTGATAAAACTCTATTATCTACGTTAATTGAATTTGAATAATTGCGCGCTTTAATTATTTTATTGGTGAGCAGTATTCAATAATGCTGAGCTGATTGGAAAGAGGGGGTCACATGTCAAATGATTATCATTGCTCTAGATTTATATAAATGACATTATTATAAATCATATTCATCACCGCTTATATTTTTTTACTACATTTCGTTTATTTAATTTTTTTTTTTTCAAGTTTTGCTTAGTATGCGCATGTGCCATGATTGCGGTGGCGCAAGGAATTAACACTTTACGAGTTTGAAAAAAATTGTATGGAAATTTTTGGGCGGAATGGAATGTATGTAAAGAGGGCAGAGGGAGAGAAAAAATGGCGACAACAAAGGGACAACTCGAAGGCCGGTTCACGAGTTGTTTAAGAAAATATAGAATATTTTTCGTGGTTGTCGGAACGATATTGTGTGTTCAATTATATTTAGCCTACTCATTTTTTAAACTCGATAATCAAAATGATGCGTCAATTCGAACGTCGTCTGGCGAGGTAGTAAAATTTTCTTTTTTTATTTGACATATATATTTATACATAGATATATTTATAAGTATGTACTAAGCTTTTTACATTAAATACATTATAATCAATGCGCAGTAAACAATGATAAATAAATTTGTTTAAGGTTGGTTCAACGAGGTTAGAAAGAAGTGATGGTTTGCTGCAAGGTTCAAGGCAATTAAAATTACCACCTGACAAACATGTCAATTCGAATAAAGTTCAATCACATTCACCACAAAATCGAACAATAAAAGTGAAACTTGACAAGAAATTACTAAATTTTACACCGATTTGTGATGTCATTGGTAGAGAAGCTGTGAGTGCTGTGACAAGAGCTCGTAGTCAATTTTGTAAAGAATTAATTGTCAATGTGTCATGTTTGAGTCAACAAGGTAAACTTTATCCAGAGAGATTATACTCATCGTGTCCACATTCAACGGGATTTATTGGAAAACCAAAAAATCTTGGTTGTTTTAAAGATGACAAAACTCAAAGAATACTCTCAGGCTATTATGCCATTTTTAAGACAAACAATTCACCTGAACACTGTGCCTTCATGTGTTTGCAGTCAGGATATCGTTTTGCGGGAACAGAATATTCGTAAGAAATATTTTCTTGTATTAATTGAAATATACTAATTTAGTTATTGTGTTTGACTTTGATTTTATTCTTTTGTCCATTAAATTTCAGGACAGAATGCTTTTGTGGAATGGAAGAACCACCACAGGTAAAACGTTTACCTGATTCCAGCTGCAATATGAAATGTTCTGGTGATCCAAGGCAATCTTGCGGTGGTTATTTGACTACAAATATCTATCGAACTGGAATTCGAAGTAAAATCATTATAAAGTTTGAGAATTATTATCAAGAAAGCTTTAATATTGTTTTTTATTTTTTTTTATTTTTTTTCATTTGACTTAATTGTACTAATTTTCATTGGCAGGATTTAAAGCCCAGGAAGCCCGTAATTCTAGTCTAAAAACAGGAAAGGAAAAACCAGCTAGAATAGCTTTTTTATTGACAGTTAATGGTAGGGCGAGTAGACAAGTGAAACGTCTAATCAATGTACTTTATGACCCATCACATTTTTATTATATTCATGTGGACGCTGTAAGTTGAATAATAATCTTTTGATCTCAGTAGTATTATTTATATGTATGTATATTAATTTTTAAATGAATATTTCTTAGAGACAAGATTATATGTATCGTGAAATGTTGAAGGTGGAAAAAATTTGTCGAAGGAAAAATATAAAAGTTGCAAAAGGTGCGGGTTTACGCTATGCAAGTATATGGGGTGGCGCAAGTCTCTTAACAACACTTCTCAGTTCTGCTCAACAAATGTTACAATACTCAAAACATTGGGATTTTTTGGTGAATCTCTCTGAATCAGATTTTCCAATCAAGAGCAATGCTCAACTCATTGATTTTTTAACATGGAATAAAGGTCTAAATTTCGTTAAATCACATGGCCGAGAAGTACAGAGATTCATAACCAAACAGGGTTTAGACAAGACATTTGTCGAGTGCGAAGCTCGAATGTGGCGATTAGGTGATAGAAAATTACCCAAAGGAATACAAATTGATGGTGGAAGTGATTGGGTTGCACTTAGCCGTGATTTTGTGGAATATCTCTCTAGTCCAGAGTCAAACGAACTTGTTACTGGACTTTTAAAAATATTTCAATACACTTTATTACCTGCTGAGTCATTTTTTCATACTGTATTGAGAAATTCTAAATTTTGTAACACTTACGTTGACAATAATCTTCATGTTACTAATTGGAAAAGAAAATTGGGTTGCAAATGTCAATATAAAGCTGTTGTTGATTGGTGTGGGTGTAGTCCCAATGATTTTAAATTGGAGGATTTAAGTAGAATTCGTAATACAGCTGAACGTAATTTATTTTTTGCTAGAAAGTTTGAGCCTGTAATTGATCAACGAATTATTGACAGGCTTGAAGATTGGCTCTATCCTGACCGGGAGAATCGAACGAAAATGAAAGGATACGATATGTACTGGCAAAATTTATATCATCATGCTGATCTAAGTCCAATGAGCGATGATACCGTGTTGACAATTGCAAATTCATTAGGAAGATTAATTTATTCACGTCTTGGTTTGAACACTGGTCATATTCGATTATTAGAAACAACTGCGTACTTTGTAAAAAATAAATTTCGTGGAATTTTGATATTAGTCGAGATGGATATCAAGACATTTGAGTCATCAACCTATCAAAATGATCTCCCAGATCGTGTTGAAGCTCTAATAACACTTCAACGTAATTTTACTGCAAGTAAAATGTGGTCTAGTAGGATTAAAAGTCTTGCAATAAATACTGATTATGATCAGAAAGAACAAACATTCAGAAATTTTCTCGGTGGAATTGATCCAATGTCCAATTTGATACTTGCATATGAGTTTGATGCTTCACTTGTTACACCAAGAAATTTATCAGTATTATGGATTGATCCCAATGGTGCTTTGGTGGATGTAAATAATTTACAATTAGAAGAGATGACTTTAATGGGATCAGTGAAACCACAATTAGACGAACCATTGTCCATTGGTAAATGGCGAGTATTTTTAATTGCAGATACAATAATAGCTGGCAATTTGTCATTTATCGTAACGCCATTGGCGTTTTGGAAAAATCGTCAAATGCCTATGAAAAAAGCTAGAGATATTCATAACGGACCGTCTGGTACACGCCGTACTCGTGAAATAGATCAAAAATGGATGAGTATTTTAAGAAAGGCTGGCATAAATCAAGAGCAAACACTTGACAGTACTATAATTGAAGATAGAACAGGTCCAGAATTAAATGCGTGGATCGACGAATTTGTTGGTCAGTATTATACAATAGAAAACATTTGCATTGCCAATGAAATGCATTCTAAAAAAAGAAATGATCATGATTTACATGAATGCTCTCAAACAAACTGGAGTTCATTAAGTCCTGATCCAAAGGCTGATGTTCATAATTTATGTGAAATATAATTCTTATACTTCACCCACGTGCCATCATACTCACAATCAATAAACATAAATATTATTTACTGTTGAATAACATACGTAACAATTCAAAAAAAAAAAAATCACAACGCCTTTGTATAAACATCAACTTCATACATATTTTTATATTAAAAAAAAGAAAGAAAGAAATCTACTATTGTACATATAAATTGTATTTGTATTTATTAATATACATAATCAAATGCGATTTTCATTTCATTTTTCGTGACCTATTCTTAAATCGTATTAAATCTCCTGTAATATTTAATCTAT
>JAQQBR010001833.1:3565076-3602903 GCA_030347285.1 Microctonus hyperodae | reverse complement strand
AAAAAAAAAAAAATTAAAAGAAATTGAGAACTTAATAGAACGATAAAAAATACATACATAAATGGTGAAGAAAGAGCAATAGTGAAAGACGACTGATATATAAATATATTAAACATACTCATTTTGCATTTGAAATTTATTTATTTAATAATTGTAAACGGACATTGGGTATGGGAGCAAAAACAAGTACCGTAGCACAAGCTACGGGTGGTAATGGCCAATCGTCCACCGGTGCCAATGAAACAATGCAGGGTTTCTCGATTTTACGATCATTGCCAGGTGGTGTTAGTTTATTGCAGCATCAACATCAACAAACTGGACAAACACAATCTTCAAGAGTTACAGTAGACAGCAGACAAAGAGCTAGATCATTAAGTTCTGTACCAGATCTTTCATCAGGTGAACAGGGCACATTAGCTAATTCTGTTGGTGTTAATGTTGGCCAAGCACTTGGCTTAGGAAATCTTGATTCAGACGATGGTGATGAGGATAGTGGTAGAGTTTATGCTGCTCATAGCTTGCCATCTCATATCTGGTCACTTAATGGTAAGTTTCTCTTAATTTGAATAATAAAAAAACATATCGTTAAATAATATTTTTTGTTTCAATTATACAATGTGAAATAAAAATGAAATAATATTGTTTTATTTCTCAATGCACTTTTTGCATTCTTTTTATTTCTTTTATTTTTCTATTTATGTCCTAACTAATACTATTGAAATTTATCTTCAATAACAGGATTACTTTCTATATATATATATATATACATACATACACACACACACATAAGGTATAATAATAATTTATTGTCTCCTTTATCGAATTAATTTCAGAAAATTGTCTAAATGTGGATAAATTTTTACAAGTATTTATCTATTTATATTTTTATTTATAGGGACCTAAATTTATTGCTTATCTTCAATAATTTATTTCTTATCAAAGTGTGTTAATAAATATAACAATAATAATAAGACTTTTTTTTTTCAAGGGTATGAGTAGACAAAAGCTTGATGAAGCAAAAAAAAACGTGATCGGTGGATGGATAACCTAGCGTTTACTGACAAAAACCTGAAACCGAAGAATTGTATGAGGTTATGTACGCAATAATGAGACATATACGCAGTAGTAAAAAGAGAAAGACGATTAATACAGCTAATACATACGTACATATGTATGTTTATACATACACTTTTCTCTTTCGTACTGTATATACAATACAAAAGAATGTAGTAATGAATATATGTAAAAGTGTGGGTGGCTCCAGGGTATTTGTTTTGGCGCGTGTTGCTGAGGTGGTTGGCCTGGTA
The DNA here is from genome assembly GCA_030347285.1 of Microctonus hyperodae. Lineage (NCBI taxonomy): Eukaryota > Metazoa > Arthropoda > Insecta > Hymenoptera > Braconidae > Microctonus > Microctonus hyperodae. Next base: position 3,601,596 of record JAQQBR010001833.1, on the reverse strand, counting down.
ACGGTGTACAATCGATGCCGGCAATTGCCCGGCACACGGGACAGCAGTTTCAATATTATAGAAGAACAAATATGTATTAGGGCCAGTTGTAGTTGATTATTCGTATATAAAATACTAAAGTGCCAATGCATTATTCACGATACTTGTTGTTAAGATGGGTCACATAAGTTTAGGATAGGTCAGGTTTTTTTGGTGTAATACGATATGGGAATAATAGTGAGCTCGTGTTTAAATGAAACTGAAACAGAAGTTGTACATGCACATCATCATGCTCGACGAGTTATTTATGGTTGTTAATATTATTTATTTATTAACACATTGAAATAAATATAAATATATTTTTGTATAATCATATAATTGTTAGAATTACTTAATATTTATTTAAAACATGTATTTTTAAATTTGTTTCAGGTCTCAAATGTCCTGTATGCTCGAAATTTGTCCTACCTGATGACATTGAATGTCACTTGGTGATGTGCCTGACTAAACCACGTCTTAGTTACAATGGTAAATTAATTCATCTATGAAAAAAAAATCATTCATTATATTTTTATATAAATTCAATATCTGTTGAGTTTTAATTTTCATTTTATTTTATTTTTCTTTTTATTAGAGGATGTGTTAGCTGATGAAAAAGGAGAATGTGTTATTTGCCTGGAAGAATTGGAGCCAGGAGATGTGATAGCCCGTTTACCATGTTTATGCATATATCATAAAAAGTATGTGGAAATTCAATTCACTACTAACTGTAATAAATATAAAAAAAATAATGCAACATAAAGTGTAATAATAATTGTAATATAATTTATTGCAGCTGCATCGACAAGTGGTTTCAAGTTAACCGCAGCTGCCCCGAACATCCTGGTGATTGATTTGGACTTTATTTGAATTCTGAAGATTAAAAAAAAAAATAAGTTAAAAAAAAACAAAACAGTGGATCAAATTGTTGGACCGCGCTGGACAGCGATGATAATTGCGAATCGGCATATGTGATGAGGGGGTAAGAGGGGGCAATAAACTACACTGGATGTGAAGAATAATACAGAGAAAAGAAAAATAATAAAAATAAAAAAATAACTAGTCATGGTGGCCGCTAGTCTGCAATGGTGGTGGTTCGTAATCGTGGCGATCGTTCGATCATTTAAGTGAACTCGATCGATTTAAGATAAATAAGGACACATCAACTAATTAAATGAAAGAAAAACAAAAACAGAAAGAAATTCTCAAACTCTAATTAACTAAGAAAGGGACTTATATCGCCATAAAAAAAAACAATTCAGCGATACAATGCTATTATCTATACGTACCTATAATTATTCTATTAATGCTCTATCGCTTACTATCAATTGTATATTTATAAATTTTAATTAGTTTTACATCATGAAATCGAAAAATAGCGTTAAGCAACAAAAACAACAATTATGATGATCACCGTTATTATTATTATTATTAATATTAATAATATTATTATTACTACTATTAATTTTCATTTGTTGGAGGGTGTGAAGAGAATTATTGAACGATATTTAATCGAAGAAGACGCCTGCTCACTAAGCAGGTGAGCTCTATATATACAGAATTAGTTATTAATTTGAATGATTTTACAATCATGACGATGTATTTGTTTTTGTTGTCTGTTGCGCGGGAAAAAAGTGAGTAGTGGATCTGGCGAAGGGGGCGAGAGGGGGATATGATTGCTAGAAAGGATATTTTTGATACTTTCATAAATGGGGGAGAGAGCCATGGATGTATAACTGAATGAAGAAATAAGGACTTGTCATAATGCTGTTGACGCTGTAGTAACAATAAAGGTTCTAATTTAACCTTCATTGATTCATCAAATCGTTATTGTTGTTTTATTTTTATTGCTTATTAATTTTTATCTTTCTGTGCGGAAGTGAGTTGAATGTATGTATGTGTATATGATGGGTGGAGAACTGGAAAGTTTTGATGACATTCCGGCCTTGGATAGGTCGACTTAAATGTTATATGTTGGATGGAAATAGAGGTCGCCGTGTAAGTATTGCGGTTTGCGCGCACGCGATGTAGAGTTTATTGAGGCATAGAGCATGTATATATTTGTACATCATGTACAATGTATGTACATGCATAGTGCAATACATATGTACATACTACATACATATATAATTTGCCTGCGTTAGTGTTTGGTGTCGTTACCGTCGTTTCTCAATGGTGACTTTGAAACTTTTGAGGTTATAGTTGATTAGTAGACGGTGTGCATATCCCAACTGGTGTTGTAACCCGATTAAAAGTGATAATTATTGCACCACTAAATATCCTAAAATATTAAATTTGGGAAGCTAAATTTCTTATAACGATTATGGAAGTAATAAATAGATTGAGTTTGTAATTTTTGAGCGTCGATTCATGTCGGCTAAAACTATGCTTGGAGTATTATGGAAACATTATGGAATGGCTGATCTGGCCGTTTGACGAATAGTTACGACATCTTTTTCATCGTTTTTGATCAGTTTATTATAATTTATCATGGTAAAAGAGAAGCCAAATTCAACCCGTGTCTATGATTCCGAGGGTTATAGACGTAGAGCAGCGTGTATTTGCGTCAAGAGCGACCTCGAAGATGAGGTAAGCCTATATAGAGGGCACTGTTCACATCCATCATATTTATTTTGATTTATTTTACCGGTCCAACAATTCCTCTTATCCAATTAATTTCATCTTTATATATTGTCAATTAAATAAATTTATATTTGATGTTTCATCTGATTTATATTTAATTTATTTTGCAGGTGCTGTTGGTGACATCGAGCAGACGACCAGATAGTTGGATAGTACCTGGAGGTGGTGTAGAACCTGATGAAGAGCCAGCTGAGACTGCATTGAGAGAAGTAAGAGAGGAAGCCGGAGTTCAAGGACAACTTGGACGTTGTCTTGGTATTTTTGAGGTTATTATCAATTTAATAATTATTTTATTTTATTTTATTTATCAATTATATTTTCATAATATACATTTATGAATATTGTTAAAGGAAAAATTTGTGCAGAATGTCGAGCACAAACATCGTACGCAAGTTTGGGTGATGCGAGTCACCGAGGAATTGCCAGAATGGGAAGATTCACGATCAATTGGACGCAAGAGAAAATGGTTCACGATATCTGAGGCATTGATACAGCTTGCCCAGCATAAACCCGTCCAACGCTCTTATCTTCATAGCCTTCGTAACACTAATCCCAGACGTGGTGCATCACCAAATCCTACGTCACTTCATTCTCATTCTCTGCCAACTCCAATTCAGCTTGTAACCAATTCAAGCACCGATTCTCATCTCAGTAAACACAGCTAATGTCAAGCAATAAATGTTGATTAAAAATGTAACGAGCATATACATATACATTATACATAAATCCATATATATACATGCTCATTGTAAACGTCTTTTTTTTTCTTGTACTGCATCAATGATGTATTGCAGTGACAGGGATAATCAATTATCACTTGTATTTTATATATCAAAACTAATTAACTATGTCATAAGTCATAATAATTACTCGGGCGGAGATTGCTAGGGAAATTGAAAAGAGTCAGATGAACCCAAGAGTGGAATTATGTTCGAGCAATATTCGAAATAGAGAGGACTATGATACTGAATAAAGAGAAATTTATATGCCATTTTTTATGTATTCATTTAATTCGATCCTATATGACTCATTATTCGTCAATTGAATGTTGAAAATTTTATTATATCTTTGGTTTATTGCGCAAATAGCTCTTTGTAGTTATGCAGTGAGATTGTTAGTATTCAATTTGAGAATTAAGAGACACAACTATGTCTTGCGCCAAGTCCTTTCACAGCTCAGATAGAATAATTCGGAAGCACCAAGATTATTATATTCCAATAATTCTTGTTCTGATTACATTGAAAATAGTCTTGTTGATCGGAAGCCTACACCCAAATTACATAACAAAAATGATTTTGTTTTCTTTCGATATGCTCTGTAAATTAAAAAAAAATAATGGGATGAAATGATGAAATTATTAGAAAAATGTAGTCGTAGTCATTTGTTGGTTATCTATTTATCTCATGTCTATATGATACATTGTATATATGGTGAATTTTTGTGTAAATGCATTAAAAATGTACAATTGTTATCTCTCACTGTAGCATTCAGTTCGTCGTTAATATTTCTCTTTCTAACGCCAGGACAGGAATTTTACATTAGTGTGATTTTATCCTCTGTGTAACTCTGTCGGTCTTCAGTTACTAACAGAGGGCAGAGGCTTTCAGATTAACGATATGTAATATGTATATATGTACCAACGAAATTTAATGATAAAAATATAAAATAGGTTCAGTGATTTCACTTGCACTAAGAAAAACGTGATATCAAATGATAAAAAGTTGATAGACACATATCGATCGCCTACCTATTGCAGTCAGTCGATTATTATTAATTTAATTACATGTTGATTTTAACCTAGGTAATAAAATATTATATTTTGGAAATTGGTTATCTCGTGTATGAAATTAGAGGTTAGGTACGTACAATGTGCACATTGTTTCCATTAATATTTTTTTTTTGTTTAATTTTACTCATATATGTGTGAAAAATATAAATATATATTGTTATAGATAAAAATGGAGTCAGATTCTATAAATGATCATGATATGGAAGATATGGAGCAGAGCAGCGAGGAAGATGCAGATGAATCAATGGAAGAAGAACAAGAGTGTGAAGATAATGAAAATGAGGACGAAAATAACATAAAAAAAGAAGTTTATTTGCCTGGAAAATCACTGGAAAAAGATGAAAAATTAACAGTAGATTTATCAGCATATCGTATGTTACATCGTGCTCAAACTGGAGCACCATGTTTGAGTTTCGATGTGATCCGAGATGATTTTGGTGCATCTCGTGAAACGTATCCACTGTCTATGTATCTCGTAGCAGGAACACAAGCAGCTCAAACACACGTGAACAATTTACTTGTAATGAAAATGACAAATTTAACAGGAATCCAAAACAATGATGACGATAGCGATGAAGAATCGAGTGAAGATGAGGACGAGGATAGTGCAAAGAAAGATCCAGTAATGAGCGTAGCGTCAATTAAACACCAGGGATGTGTTAATAGAATACGTTGTACTCAAATATCAGGTACAACAATCGCTGCAAGTTGGAGTGAATTAGGCAGAGTAAAACTATGGAACTTAGATGAGCAATTAAAAGCATTAGAAGATCCCGTATCATTGACAGCATACAACAAAAAAATAGACAAGCAAAATGATACAAAACCAATCTTTATATTTAAGGGACATTTAGTTGAAGGGTATGGTTTAGACTGGTGCGCGACAGAACCGGGAACGCTCGCGTCCGGTGACTGTAAAGGAAATATTCACATATGGCGACAGACAAAAGGAGATTGGAATGTAGATCAGCGACCCTACAACTCTCACAGTCCCAACAGCGTTGAAGATCTTCAGTGGTCACCAAATGAAAGGCATGTGTTGGCCTCGTGTTCCGTAGATAAAAGGTAATAATGAAAAAAATGCAATAGAATTTATATAAAATTTTTACGTTAATTTTACATTATTCATTTTTGTTTTTAATTTGTGTTTTTTTTTAGTATAAAAATTTGGGACACCAGGGTGAGCCCACAGTCCGCATGTATGTTAACAACTTCTGATGCCCATTCATCCGATGTTAATGTCATTTCGTGGAATCGTAAGGAGAGTCGTTTTATTGTGTCTGGTGGCGATGATGGAATCGTTAAAATATGGGATTTAAGACAATTTGGTGGAACCAACAGCGCAGTGGCGATATTTAAACAACACACAGCGCCAATTACTTCAGTTGAATGGAATCCTGACGAAGCAACAGTGTTTGCATCAGCTGGTGCAGATGATCAAATTGCTCAATGGGATCTTTCAGTGGAGGTTGATGAAACTGAGCCAGTTGATGAAGGCCTTAGCGATTTACCACCTCAATTATTATTCATTCATCAAGGTCAATCAGACGTGAAAGAACTTCATTGGCATCCACAGTGTCCAGGAACTATGATTTCAACAGCGCATTCAGGCTTCAATGTATTCCGAACTATCAGCGTTTAATGTTTTTGATTGAACATTATTTTTAATTTTATATTATAATTTTTCTAAGAGTTTGAGTGATAATAAATGCCTTATGGTAGGTCGACCGTGAGGACAATTCCATGGATTTTGCATTTGACCCATTTGTATTACTAAACGATGCATTTCAGTGTGGTTGAGTGATGTGCCAACCATTACAGCTGATCGGCATGCTCTTGATGCAAGCATTTGTCGTACTCGTGATGGACGTAAAATTTTTCCGTCTGGTAAAGTCTTGTTTGTTCCTTCTGAGCCACCTTCTTTTATTAAAAATATTAATTCCTCCATGTCATCCTGTCCAAATTGCCAAAATCCACTCACAGGCATTCCTACCAGTTGAATACGGTTCCCCATAGTTTCTAAAAATAATTTAAATAGTTAAGGAAACAACAATATTTAAATAAAAAAAAAAAGAAAAAAAAATTGTCTCACCATCTGGGTTGACTTTAAGGTTAAAACCATTGGCATCAAAAAATTCTAGATGATCCAAGATAATTGTTTCATTGACTGCTGTAAGATTTAGTGGTTTAGGTATTACTAACTTTTGCGTTTTTAATTTCGTTTCGTTATTTAATTTTTCAAATCTGAATTTTTCATCACTGGCATGTTGATCAATGATAAATAAATCATTGTCCAATTGAGTTACTATAAATCCTAAATTAAATTGCCCGATAATTTTCATCTGGAATAATAAATTCAGTAACGAATTAATCATAAACACATTAAATAATGGAAATAATTATAATCAAATACAGTATCAAAATTATCACCTGCATGAAACTCTCTTTAGTTAATTGTTTTTTCAATTCCTTTTCCGCATCGGCACTTTTAGATGGTTCAATTTCTGCCCGAAATTTTATTTGATAATCATTCTTTTTCTTCGTTTGTTCTGATTCAGCAATCAATGCCAGTGCTGCTTTTATTGACGTCATACTAATTTTCAGTTGAGCATTAGGCAATTTTTCAATTGGATAGGTACAATGATTAGAATTTACTTTCATTTTTTTTTTAACTGGCGATGAAACTGACGTGGTTGAATTATTAATATCATTATCTTCATCACATTTGCTTGATGCCGTTGATAGAAATGATTTTTTAGCCGGTGGAGAAGCAATACCATTTTTAGACGAAGAGAAACTTCGTTTGAGTGAATTTTGCAATTGGTCTAAATTTAATGTGGTATAAGTACCATGCATTTTTTCCCATTTATCAATCAAACTCATTTTCAATGTTGCCAAAATAAATTTTTCTTGCGTTAAAAATATTGTTCTTTTGTCAGGAGTAACATTAACATCAGCGAGATTCGGTTGATTAAATTTAATATTTAAATAAACAAATGGATATTGTTTGTTATTGAATCGATGATAAATATTATTAATTAATTTTCCCATTTTTATTAAATTACACGGGCGACCATTGATAAAGAAAAATTGCCGATCTGGTGCAGCACGACCCATTGTATGTTCGCAACTGCTTGTATAAAATTCCCAACAAAAATCTACATCAATATTACCAGATAAATTAAATTCTTTCAGTGTCAATTCATCTGGTAATTTAATTTCCACTGCTTGTACACCATTCAAAGACTTTTTACCAAAAATACAAAGTGCATTATTCAGTACAGTTGTTTCTCCTGTTGTTGCAACAACAACAGTACTACCAGACTTTCCATCTACACTATTTGTGCATGTAATTTTAATACCAGTTGATACTAAACAATAACTGTGCAATATTTGAACAGCTTTTATAAATTCTTTTTTATAATTTTTCTGGAATTCTTTCGCTCTCACGGGCAAAGGTTTAAATATATTTTTAACACAAACTGTGGTACCAATTTCTCGTGCGCAAATTTCCTTCTTTTCCAGCAATCCTTTTTTATTAAATTGTAATTTAAAAGCATGATTACTACTCGAGTGTTTTGTAATTATACTCAAGTCTGATAATGCACAGAGAGAACTGAGTGCTTCACCACGAAAGCCAAATGTCGCGATTTCTGGGAGATCAGTGAATTCACGAAGTTTCGATGTATGATGCTTAAGCCCTGCAAAAGAAAAAATATGAAATGAAAAATGGGAAGATTGACGATAAATTTAAATCAATCAATTTAAAATAATATCATAAATAGATATATTTACCTAGTGCTTCAAAATCTTCTTCCAAAACGCCACTGCCATTGTCACTAACAGTTATTGATGATTTTCCATAATCTACTAATTTTACATCAATACATGTTGCTCCACTGTCTAGACTATTTTCCACTAATTCTTTTATGCCGATAGCTAAATCAAGAACAACCTGAAATAAAATAACAATACTTTTTATTCAATTGTCAAGGTAAATATTGAATTTTGTTTAGATAAATTAACCTTACTTGGCCAGAGCATATTCGATGGACTACATCATTACTGATACAATTAATTTTTTTTGATTGCTCAGTAGTTGGAGCTGGAACATCAATATCTTCCACTATGGTATCGTTTTGCAACATGATCGTTGGCTTAATTTCTTAAAATAATGTTTTTTAATGTAAATCAGAAATGATTGCTATCGTGCTTTGGTAAGAGCATCTGTGTTTGTTTCGGTGCAGTAAAATTTTGAATTTTCGCGCGATTTTTGGACTGGGGCGTTATCTATATTAAAGATAGAAAATAAAATATGCGTACTGAATAAATTTTTTTTTCTTCTTCTCAGCAGTTGTAAAGATTCATTTCTCTATTATCTACAATTCTAAAAATTTTTTTCAATTATATTTTCTCTTGAATGTTTTTGAAAATAAAATTCGTTTGAAGTAGGAGTGATTGTGAGTATAACCTAAAAATATGTTGAAAATTCTAATATTTTATATTTAATAATATGAATGAAGTAACCGCAAAATTGCAATTATATATTTTGAATTGTTTATTAATTTTAGGTGATATTTATAATTAAAAATAAATTTATATAAAATAATGGCATTCCGAGGAATTTTAACTTCACGAGCAATTCATACGTCTGCTATTAACAATGAAATAAGGAAATTAACTCGATTGAGGGTGGTTGACAACAGTGAAATTGGAAAGAAAGCTATGCTTGAAGGAAAACCACCAAGATGCATTCATATTTACAATAAAAAAGGCATTGGATTTATAGGTGAACATTTTAATTATTGAAAAAATTATTTTCGATTGAAAGTACTCTGAATTTCACATTTATTACTTTTGATAAATAATTTGACAGGAGATAGAATACTTGTGGCAATCAAAGGAGAAAAGAAAAAAGGTATTTTAGTTGGATTGAAGCAAGATCAAAATCCAAAGGTACCAAAATTTGATAGCAATAATCTCGTTTTGATTGACGATAATGGTACACCATTAGGCACACGTATTTATGTTCCAATTCCACATGTTTTACGAACAATAATGAAACAAAAAACTCATTCAAAGGGCGCTGACTACACTAAATTAATTGCAATCGCAACGAAATTTGTATAATTATACTGTAGCGTTAATTGTAAATAAATTTATAGTTATAAAAGTAAAATGCTCACAACTATAGTGTTAATTATTTTCTTAATACAACGATTGTACCAAAAAAAAAAGAAAAATTTTATTTTATCAATTTTTTATTAGTAAACAATCTTAATTGCCTCGCAATTTAGTTGTTAACATAAGAGATACATGACAATTGACTGTACAATTCGAATTTTTTTTTCTTGTCATTAGTCGCGAGTCTTATCATAAGGAATAAATTCATCAGTATAAAGGATTAATTTTTTCAGTGAATATTTCAGTTGAATAATTAATGGTGGAAAAGGTAGAAAAAAAAAACACATTTAAAAATTGCCTCCTGTTCGTACGCATTCTATTTCAAAGATTCAGTTTAAAAAACATAACTTTGAATATTTCGTAATTCTTCCCTTCACGTTTTGTAGCATTTAATTATTTTGTTTATTTCACCCAGCTTCTCACTCTCTCTCACTCTCCTCCTTCTTATCTCTCTACCTTCGTTTACTAAGAATTAATAGATTAGTTTAATATAAGTCGAGCCTTGACCGAGAATTGCGACGGTCGATTGGATTATTACACTGTAACAGTCGTAATTGTTTTTTTTTACAACATTCGTACGTAAATCTTTTTTTTTTTAGCAGAGATAAAAGCGCAAGTTGATTCTTTTTTTTCATTTTTTTCAATACATGAATTATGCTCAATACCAAATACTACGCTCGTTAAACATACAGATTTATACATATATATCGCGTTCTTTACTTTTTAAATGTTTTTCTCTGAAAAATCAATGGACAATGTTATTACTTTTGATCATCAGCATTGTCAATTTTTTTTATTCATCAGTTATTACTTATGTGTGCTGCATTGATGAATACCATTATTACAACTCAGTTCTCTCCTACAATATCCCCAGTTTATAAAATATAACTTCCTACAAATACATATATCACTAAGTTCATCATTATTCTCTTTTTTTAATTTGTTTGCATCAATTATTTTTTTATATCCACGGGGAGGTAATAAACACCAAAAGGCTGCGGTTCATTAACGAATTACAATTTTTTTTTCATCTTTTCCTACCTTTTTTTTGTTTTTGATCGTCAAACTCTCATTATTATTATTATTATTATTATTATAACTTGGAGATTGTTCCAAAGAATTTAAGTGTATAAAATTGTTTTGTTTTATGAGAACGCACTTGAACTATATTTTATTCTTATAACACATTTTGAGACGCTTCGGTTCCACCAACTCAGGCACGCCTGGCTGTTGAATAATTAATACACATTGTCGCTGCTGGTAAAACCATATTAATTATCAATTGTCATTCTGACTTTACTGCTCAATAAATATGATGAATTTATGAGCTTTAGCGTACACACGTCCGCTTATCTGTTATTCTTACAATTTATTCATTTTTGTATTCGCGTTTGTTTGATTTACACACATGCACACACTCATTATTATCATATTTGAATTGAAAAAGCTCGGACAATCTAATGAGACAAAATAAAAATTACAAAACACATACAATTGATATTGAAGTGAAAATTATTAGCTCAATCTACTTTATGATCTAGCGCAAAAAAATTATATAAATTAAATCAAACAAAATTGATGAATTTACAACATTTCTAATTTATAGCTGATCATTAATTGTTAGACCGATCAAAAAAATATAAAGTCAGTATGTTTGTTTTAGAAATAGAAAATTGTACACTGAATTATCAGCTTATTAAATTTTATAGGACAAAAATAGTTGACCATATATTTTTTCATACAAACATTTTGTTCTCTCATCTATTTATTATTTTTTGTTATGAATTCTCATTTTAAAAAATAGGATTACTTATATGGTCATGAAACTCTAAAGTACAAATCCTGCAATATTATTTTCATTTTAGAAGCAACAGCAATAACATTTCTACACATGTCTTGTCGATGATAATAGGGCGCAATATGCGCCAAAATACAATCTCATTATTTTTTGTATGGTTTTTTTATATATATATAAAAAGAAGAGAAAATACATTGAGTAAAGATTATTGATTATTTTTTTTTGTCACGTTCATGTATACAATAATTCGCCCCATGATGTACAAATAATATCGTTGGAATTAGTCACCAGCAACGACCAGAGTATACCTAGCTTTTTACAGTACAAAGTACAGCTCCTGCTTACATGCACGTCTACATGTAAATATATATATATATACGTGCACAGATATATACATATATCTAATAACGTGGATATTAACTGAACATTTGAGGATAATTTAATTGATGTGATGTGACAAATTTCTAATTTTTATTTTACATCTATCACATCTTTATAACATTGATGATGATGATGATGATGATTCTGCTTGATGATTAGTCAAAAATTTATATAAAAGAGTAAATTTATGTTAGAATCATATTCAATATGTTATTCTTAAATGTGAATGTATATTAAAAATGATTTTAATATACATGAATGATGATGAGAGAAAAAAAAGTTATCGTATCCTCATGCATCGAGCAAATATCTACGTTAATAAATCTTCTGTCTATGCATTCAGGGCCGAAATGCTCACTCATTCTAACGTCTTTATCCTCACCAAGTTCTTCAGCAAATAATGTCATCATTATTTTCAACTTTGAGCTTAGTTAGGGAGAGTTCGAGAGGGAGGACCAGATACAAGATGCGTGGATATCGCAAATTGCTATTGCCTAGATGACAATTTTCTTTTTTTATTAATTTTTTTTCCCTTCTCATTTTTTTTACTTATCCATTCGACGTAAAAAAAAAACAACTTTTTTTTTCTCTCTCTCTCTCTCTCTCTCTCGTCTACTTAGAATAGAAGAAAAAAAACAAAAGGAAACTTAAGAGTCTGCTCATCAATTCAGTCTTCATTTTTTAGAGAAAAAAAAAATAAAATAAATAAAAGTAAACAACTTGTTTTTTTTTTTCAATGTGAACCGCCATTTTAATTAAGATTATACATTACGTTTATCGGCCGACCGAAAATATAAAATTCTCCGATTTAAACACTATTTTTTTTCCTTCTGCCATGAAATAATCATTGATTTACAAAAAAACAAAACACATCTTTTATTTTCTATTCTTCTTCATCTTCCTCTCTTCTTCTTCATCCATCTCCTTCACCATTTCTTTTGTTCAGTTGCGTCCATTGGCGCCTCGTCTTGCGTATTTTATCTCTTAATTACATCACGAAAAATCCATACATCTTGCATCGCAATTAACTATGCGATTATGATATTGGCATTGAAAGGTCAAAGGGGGAGCAAAGGATTCGTACCTACGCGCTAGATCAATCGAATGTTTTTTTTTATAATATTATTACATCGTATCAAGTGTGTATGTGTATATGTGTGTGTTGTTATATTAATTCTTCCACCATGTATGTTTGTATACACGTATTAATGTATTGAAATCAAATTCATAATTTTATACTTCATTATTCATTTTTCGTCCACCCAATATGTGGCGCATTATCAATGTCTTGTAAATATAATGTTCTTGTGTGAATGTTGTGCGCGCACATGACGCACGTGAATTGTGTGTAACAATAAAAACTTAGATATTAAAAGAAAAAAAAATATATAGAAAGGAAAACCCTTTTACGAAGTGAAGAACAATGTCAAGCACAGATATGCAAGAGACATTAGGGGAGAAAAAAAAACAAATTAGGATATTATTAAAGATAGTAAAGGTAAAAATTACTGATAGAGTAGGAGAGGTCAGGGGAAAGGGGACTATAAGGGGGTAGGTAAAAGGGCAGGGAGGAGCATGACAATAGGTTAGAAGATTGTGGTGTTTGGATGACCGGTGACTTGATGGCATCAGTAGAGATGATAAAGTACAAACTGCTATGGCATTTTTTTTCCCTTTAACAACGTATTTTCACGAATTAAATATACGTGTGTATTAAATCGGCATACGTTCGCACATCCCTACCTAGCTACAATTCCCGGACAATGGTGCGCACGTACGCTAAACGGTTCATCGCAAATCGTTAAGCGAGCGGCGGCACAATAGTTCCTTCTGTCTCCTACTCCCGGTCGTGCTGATCGCACTCATGGCTTATGTGACCACTTTTGCCACAAATGTAGCAGGTCTTGCCTCCAGATTCGGTGCAATTACGTGCAATGTGACCAGTCTTATTGCAACTGTAACAATTCTGGAGAGCATAACGTCCATTATTGCCACCTTCTGGGCAGCTGCGTGCCATGTGACCAGTTTTGTGACAGCTGTAACAGCTTATTTCTGGACCCTGTGAATTTATGTGTTTTTTCGTTTAATAAAATACTTGGTGAATTTAAAAAAGAAAAACAAAGGAAAAATGTACATATACATGAAAATATTAATAATATAAATGTGTCTATATAATGATTCAATAGATAGGAAAATGTAAATAATTGGAGGTTAGCTTTTACCTGCTGGCAGTCTCTTGCAATATGTCCTGTACCGCTGCAACGGTAGCAAAGGTCTCGATCTTCTTTGCATTCACGTGCAAAGTGTCCAAGTTGATTGCACTTGAAGCACTTTTCACGTACACGTCCAAAACCACCATCTTTATCACCACGACCACCACGATCGCCTCTGCTGCCACCGGTATTGCCCTGGGGGCACTCCCGCGCGAAATGGCCCATCCGCTGACATTTGTAACAAGCGCTCGAACTCATCTTTATTTTTTATTAACCTGAAATGATTGAAATAAAATTAATTCAATTGATGTATGCGTAAATTATAAAAAAGTTATTCAAATATTATTTTAATGCTATTCTATCGATGCGTTCTCTTGTATAACTGATAATTAATTTGACATAAAGAGATAAATGATAAAAGGCGTCGTCATCTTTTGTGGTGTTTTATTCACTCTAGATATGCAAACATATTTTTCCCCATTCTAGTATCTAATTTGCAACAATGCTTAAAAAAAAAAATAAAAAAAAAACCAAAATTGACAATTATCAGATACAGGGAAGATTTCATTATAGTCCCTTTAGCGAAAATTTATTTCGTGACATTTAAAAAGAGAGTACCCGACAACTTCATTCTTAAAATATATCATTTGCAGCGTCGCGGAGGGAGTTTTGTGTGTGTTCCGGGGAGTGAAAGACGAAAGGGGGAGTGTGTGCTCTCCTCGCTGTCGCCACCACCACCACCACACTGCCACCAATTCCGCCATCATTCTCACACAAATGGGGAGGTCCGGTGTAATCGCTCATTTTTATTTCTCTCATTCTCCTGTATTTATAAAGCAAGATGCTGTTACACATGATAAATATATGCATTTAATATAGCGGATAGAAAGTGGGGAAAGAAGACATTTTCTCAATCGGAGCAAACTTTCACAAGTTGATAAAATGGCATCTTGCAAGGATACACGGGGGGTATGAAGGGTACACGTGTTCCGCGGGGCGTCCTACCATTACATACATCTATATAGATATATAATATATACATACATATCCATACATATACCCTAACTTATATATGTATGTGTAAAATAACGGCGCATTGCCCACAGGCTTCTGAATAAAACGGCGCAACGGTCGTTCGATAATAGACAATAAAATATATACTGGTATTGTATCTTCCAAGAAAAAAAAATTCCAAATGCACATTAATCATAAAACAGATGGATAAATAAATATTAATTAATAATTGTTGGATTAATTTTTGAGCAACGTGGCTTGCGCCCCCACTATTGCGGATAACCACGCACATACGCCACGGCGCGAAGATGGCATCCAAGAGTGACGCCGTAGTAAAATTTTTTTTCGCTTGCGATAAAACATTTAAAGAATATATAAATCACATATCTAACGATTTAATATGTTTGAATAAATATGAAAAATTGTATAAATACTTATAAATGATGACAAATATGTTGTTATACACGAATTTGATGATGAATATACGTGTTCAAGGTCTAAATGACCACGTGCGGAGTTACACAGGGAGAGAGCGGGCCATGAATTCCCCGGCTGGTGTTAGGTCACCGCCACAGTATTATATCCATTAATCGCATTAGACAATATTTTTTCTTTTCATTTTTACACGGGCAATTATCCACTCACCTTGTTAACTCTTTGTATCTACGATGTGGACTCCTTCTCTCAGCTCACAGTCAAACACGACTTGTAGCAATGGGACCGGTGGTAACAGTGTTTTCGTGGGAAAACCTTAACCGATGCTAAACCGGACAGCTACGACGATCATCGACTATGGGGACGAAGACCGGCCAATCCGCGCGTCTCTGCCCGCCAAACCTATTGTCGACAATGTGAACGCAACCATACTGCCTTCCTCAATACAACTCTAATCAAAATTTCTATTTATAACCTCAAATATTTTTCATAATTACGTCATTTTATTCAATTAGTTTGCATTAAAAATTTATTTACTTAATATTTGTTCAAGCTTTTTGTTCATTATCATATACTTATTGTTATTTTCTATGATCAATTTGTGAAATAGTTTTTTATTTGATTAATAAATCATTCCTATTGGCCAATAGATTATCCGGGTGCGTTGAGAATATGTTCCTGCTGTAGCGCTCTCGCGGTTGCCAAATTCTGCGCAAAGGGTGACACGCAATGGCGCGCTATTTGGCAACATTGCGGATGAGCAATTACATTGTCTAAGTATTATCTTATGGATGTTTTATTTAGCCAATATTGAGTAATATTTATTATTTATTGATTAAACATTATTGTGTTTATGAGAATTCAGGTTTAAAATACCATTCATTATGTAATAAATAGAATTAAATATTATGGAATATGATGTCAAACGGATGTCCGTCGTCGATAAATACATATGGAAACCCGGCCGGCACAATGCATTCATATATATATGTAAAATATATACTCAAATTGATCGCGAGAGCGCCGAATACATAATATGTGTACTACATATCGTAAAAAGTTATTCCGGAAGTAGCGCCTGCCCGATGATAAGTTACGGTGAATTTTGGAACTAATAGAAACATTTCAAAATACATACATATATGTTTAACATACAATAAATGCATATATATTGATGATCACGAACTTTGTGATTATTTTTATTTGTAATTTTGATTTATTTATTTATTAATAATAATTATGTCGGGAACAAAAAGAAATAAAGAAGATAGCGAAAGTGATAATGAATGGGTTGGTCCACTTCCATCTGAGGCTGCACCAGTAAAAAAACAAAAAGGTTTTGAATTTGTTAACCTCCAAGTTTGACATAATCAATTTGGGTTTGATAAAATTATTTTAATTATTATACATGACTTAATAAATATGTGTATGAATATAATTAATTTTGTTTTTTAGTTTTGGAATATGAACAAGTTTACATTGATAATTTACCTTCTTGCGAATGTTATGAAAAATCGTATATGCACAGAGATGTTATTACACATATCGTAGTGACAAAGTGAGTATATGAATATTTATATTTTTAATATGTAATGTTGTAATATTGAATATAAATAGATAACTAATATTTTATAATTTATTTCCAATCTAGAACAAATTTCGTGATAACAGCAAGTTGTGATGGTCATGTTAAATTTTGGAAGAAACAAGAGGATTTAATTGAATTCGTGAAACATTTTAGAGCACATTTGATGGCAATAAAAGGTTTGACAGCAAGTCCTGATGGAATTTATGCTGCCACAATTAGTCTTGATAAAACTATGAAAGTATTTGATGTAATAAATTTTGGTAAGTAAATTCATTATTTTGGATATTTAATTTTTTCGTTATATTTTTCATATAAATTTTAATGTTTTTTTATTTTTTTTTTCTGCCAAAAGACATGATAAATATGATGAAATTTGATTACATACCTGCATGTATTGAATGGGTGTATTCTCCTGGTGATGCGATATCAGCTGTTGCTGTGGCCGAACAAGATTCATCAAAAATACATATTTATGATGGTCAAGGAACAGAATTTGAGCTGCATGTTTTTGAAAAATTACATACAAAACCAGTTATAATTATGAAGGTAGTATTAATATTTTTGTTTTATTTAT
Organism: Microctonus hyperodae; assembly: GCA_030347285.1. Classification (NCBI taxonomy): domain Eukaryota; kingdom Metazoa; phylum Arthropoda; class Insecta; order Hymenoptera; family Braconidae; genus Microctonus; species Microctonus hyperodae. The sequence continues at coordinate 3,583,959 of JAQQBR010001833.1, read as the reverse complement.
CTTTTTTTGAAATAAATATATCTAATATTCAGTCTTGCAGTACAATCCAGTGTACGAAAGTTGTATATCAATTGACCAAGCGGGAATACTGGAGTATTGGACGGGACCAAAAACCGAATATCGATTTCCAAAGTGTGTTCGATTTGAATCAAAATTGGATACCGATTTATTTGAATTCGCCAAGAATAAAACTTATCCATGCGGTTTAGCAATATCACCAGACGGCAAACGGTTTGCTACACTCAGTGGCGATAGAAAAGTTCGTATATTCAATTTTCTAACTGGTAAATTGTATCGAATCTTTGATGAATCACTTCAAAGATTCACAGAACTCCAACAAATGACACAACAACTACCAAATATGGAATTTGGTAGAAGAATGGCAGTGGAGCGTGACTTAGATAAAACACAAACAAATCTTGGAAATATAATATTTGACGAATCGGGTTACATGATAATGTATAGTACAATGTTGGGTATTAAACTCGTGAATCTCTATACAAATCGATGCATAAGAATAATAGGAAAACCAGAAAATTTACGTCCAATGCAATTGGCATTATTTCAAGGAAAGGCACGACAAGCAACAGCAGCAATTACTGTGGAAATGAAAGCATCGGAAAATTTAACATTAGACATGAATAAACAAGATCCAACGCTTTTCTGTACAGCTCATAAAAAAAATCGATTTTACATGTTCACGCGACGTGAACCTGAAGACACAAAGAGTCAAGAATGTGATCGTGATGTATTTAATGAGAAACCATCTAAAGAAGATATTATTTCGTCGACAGAAGCAACGAGTATGCAAAAGATTTTTGATACTGCTATTATTCACACGGCACTAGGCGATATTCATGTTTCTTTATTTGGCAAAGACGTACCGAGAACAGTAGAAAATTTCTGCGTTCATGCAAAGAATGGCTATTATAATAGTCATATATTTCATAGAATTATTAAAGGATTTATGATACAAACGGGCGATCCAACGGGTACTGGTACAGGCGGTGAAAGTATATGGGGCGGTGAATTTGAGGATGAATTTAAATCTCATTTGAAACATGACAGACCGTATACTGTGAGCATGGCAAATGCTGGACCTAATACAAATGGTAGTCAATTTTTCATGACTTTAACGCCAACGGTATGTTTGCTTTTTCTCTCTTATATTATACATTCTCAATCTAATTTTAATAATTAATGATTCAATCATATTACAATATGATTTACATACTTTTTCTTAGATATTTATTTTATATTGAATCATTTTTATTTTTTGTTTTTTTTTAGCCATGGCTGGATAATAAACATACGGTATTCGGTAGAGTTATCAAAGGGATGGAAGTTGTACAAAATATCAGTCAAGTCAAAACAAATCCAAAAACTGATAAACCCTATGATGACATAAGGATAATTAGTATCACAGTTAAATAATTCTGTATAAATTTTCAATGGTACAATAAATATTTTTTATTCTAATTGAATAAATGTAAATTGAATTTATTGTATATTTCAATAATAAATCGAATTAAATATAATGTCACTCAGAAAATTCTATATGTAATACTTGATTATATGTTAGTAGGCTTCAACAATGGATGTATTGATATAGAATGTGGCAAAAGTTAAGTTTTCTATGCCATGATGAAACCCTTAAATGCATTTAAATAAAAAATTCTCCTTGGCGATACTCTAATGCACATATGTCAATTATGATAAAAAAAAAATTAATATCGCAACGAGTTCAATTTTATTAAATTTTATTTAAATTTATTTCTCATACTTTTCCCAGAGGAATGAAGGAAAATTGAATGTGTTTTCCACCGGAAGAAATAGCGATATTTAATTTAATAATTTTTTATTCTGTAATCCATCACTGCTGATGTATTTTTCTTTTACTTAATAATTAATTATTGATACATTATTCATCAAATTGAATTAGTGAGTGATTCAGAGAGTTATGAAATTCATGCTCCATAGTTGATTGTCATTTGATTTAAATACGTATTATGAAAAGTTTTTCTATAATTTTTATCGTTTTCTAGCGCTCCCTTGTCTTACATGTAATGAAACATGTCAAATAAACATGAATATCTAACGCGTTTTTTTTTATAGTCTTCTGAGATTATTTTTGGCAATAAGCATGCATAAATTACTGTGAAGTGTCTATACAAAAATAACAAGCTTCGTTCTTATTATAATACATACAAATTATTTTGAAGGACATCGACGATTCTAATTTTATCAGTGAGATCAAAAGATGTGTAGTGTAAATAATAATGGAAATAAACGTGAGGCATGTTGGAATGATATGGAACAGATGAAATATTTAATAGGATCAATTGACTGCATGTAATATTCATTGATCTAAATTATAAATAAACATTTGCATCTAATTGAATTCATTATTTTCAAGACAGAAAGTGCCCACGTTTACCTCCAAGATCCTTCGCATGCACAAGAACATTACCGCCAAGACTTCATGAACTTTCGAGTCCATTTAAACACATTGAATTTCCATATCCTCCACCACTACCCCAACGCAAACCTGCTTTAACTAGTATACCAAGATCTTGCTGCCTTCGAATATTACCAACAATTTCTTTGCCACGAATTCGCATTCCTCCACCACTAAATATATTCCAATCGAATTGTCAACTTCCATTTCAACCAAATAAATAGAAAATTTTTCAATTTCATATTTAATTTCTTCTCATACTTTGAAATTGAATTAAAAATACTTTAAATAAATATAAATTAAAATAGTATTAGTATAAATAAAAATAAATGTAAAAATACTATTAGTATAAAAATTATATTTCATAAAACGAGCTGTAAAATATGTATTTTCATTTATTTTTCTACAGTGAGAAAAAATTTTTTAATAAAATTGTAATTAATAAAATTTACAGTCAAATATTTTATTTATGTTCAATGATAATTGAATAGATATTTCGGAGACGTTCAATTAAATTATGTTTAATATTTGATTTTACAAAATCTTTTTTTTTTTTTTTTTTCATATTCTTCATTCTGAAGTAGAAAAAAGTTGACAGCAGCTTATATGACTTTAGTGTCATGTGGATCATCATGGATAGCCACACGAGGGGGCCACAAGTTCGAAAAAGTAGGTGAGACTGAAGAGGTCAAGTGGACTAGTAAACAAAAGCCTCTTCGGAAGCGATGACGCGGTTCACCAATCGCCGAATATATAATAAAAAAAAAATATATATATTTCTAAGACAATGGTTAATGAAGGAAGGTATAGGCGCTTGAAGCTAGGTACATTTCCCAGAGATGTGAGATTAGTGTGGTACCGTTGAAATTTTCTCTCAAATTAAAGAGAACCATCTGGCGTTATGATAATTTCTGTAATTATTTTTACAGATTTTTATTCCATTGAGTTCTGATTTTTTTTTTATTTTTTCAAGATCATCATCGCGATCATCAAGTGTTGATTATCCAGTTTTATTTATAAATTTATACTAAATATATACGAATAAAAGTACAAGGACGATTAAGAGATAATAAATAAATTCACATTCAAAAAAATTCTTCATAATATATATGTATATTAAGAATAATAATGATATATATTTATAACTATTATTCTTTTTTGTCGTTGATTGGTTTTTTTATTATTAATTTTCCTAATATTAATAAATAAATGGTTCTTGCATCTCTTATTTATATAATATTATAATATGTATATTTGATTTTTCGGTCCCGTCGTGCGTTAATGCACGAAAAAGAAAAAATATTTATTTCGAGAATAAGAAAAAAAAAGCAAAAGAAAAAATCACAAACGAAAATATTTTACTTTAATTTTTGTTTTTCAGTTTCTTTTTCTGTCTCCCCACGCTCATTTATATTTAATTATGGAAATTGCGTAATTACATTCAAATAGATAATTTAATTTTTTACCGAAAAGGCAGTACATTATTTTTATTTAATTTTTGATAATTCATTATATCGCAACATCACTTTATTATTATCGGATAAATATACTCACGTATCTGCAAATGCAATTTGCACATAACAAATTGCTCTTACGAACATATAACTCCAATGAAAACTATTCTGATGAATATGTTATGATATTAATATTTTTTTTTGATCCATTATTTTGATTTTGCACATTATTATTTTGTACCTCCATAACAATATTTTAAAATAAAATACGTGGGCAGTTAAGTAACACGATATTGGGTAAACTTCAAGTGTTTACTTTGTACACCATTAAATCAAAATTTATCTGAAATTATAATTTAGAAATACAATTTAAAAAAAAAATAAATAAATAAAGAATAATTCTGTCTTTTTTTCCCCCCATTGTAGGTATTATTTCTATTTTAATGATATTATAATGTAAAGAGATTTTCACAACTCTTGGTTTTTCTTTTAAAGCCAAGTAAATGCTTTAGAATTCTTCGTCTATGTTTACTTCTTCGTCGTCTCGTTGCTTGATCCCGGTCTCGTTGAGGATTCAACTTTATTTGGGCTAATATTCCCACAAGCAGTTCGTCAACATGATGCGCAAGGCCGGAAGACGTCTCGATGAACTTACAGCCGCAACTGTTAGCTAATCTCCTACCCACTATTCGATTTTTTTTTTTTATTGGAATAAATATAAACAATCAGTAATAATGGAATTATATCGCTGATGCAATCTATCGCATCATGCACAGATATATTGATGACTAACGTGTATAAATAAATGGCATCGATAAGTATATAACAAATAATATACTTACTTAGTGGTGTCACTTCACGTTTTCTTTCAAGATCGACTTTATTTCCAACGAGAATAACACCGTGGGTAGCCATATAGTCACTCTTCCACAGATAGAGTAATGTTTCCTCTGCCATTGTGAGGCTTTGCCTGTCTACTACCGAATAAACTACGACATAAACATCAGGATTGTACGTAGCACAAAAGCTTTCAACCTGCCAAATGAAATTAACAAATTAATAGAATGAAATATATAAATTGTTAAGTACATGTTGAGTATTTTTTGGTTCAGTTTTATTTTTATAATTGTGAGATTATTGTTTATTATGACATGATTATTTATAATGAAAATTGAATTTTTTATTTTTAATTTGAAATAGATTAAAAAATTTTTTTGAAATATACTCACAGCCATTTCTGATGCTGGATGATCAATAATTTCCAAGTCTGTTTCCTGACCGTCGATCATCACTGAGACGCTTTTTTGACCGTATTCATCATCTGTAAAGAGAAATTCTGATAAAGGAAATGACGGAATTTTAAAAGGTATATTACGCGATCGAGTGTGCTACGATGTTATTTTGAAAAAAAATTTTAATATGAAAAATCAAATATATGTGTGAGTATATATACAAAACTTTCACAGTATATTGAATGCGGTAGAGAAAAGTGTTTTATCGTAAAATAAAATGTCTGGCATTGGGTAAGTGAATGTGATATCGATTATTATTGCCCCGCCAGGCGGTTTGTGCTTGCAAAGCAAATAAATTAGAATCAATTCTCGCAGTTTTATGTAAAGAGAGAGAATTGAGTGGGGGAAAAAAAAAAGAAAAAATAACTAAGAATAATAAAAGATAGTAAAATCAGAAAGGATTTCATGATAATGACGAGTGAAAACCTCACAAATTATATTGCCTTAAAATTTATCGATCGCAATTCTCGATCCCGTGATTTTTCAATTTCATTTTAATCATTGAAATGAAATGAATGTAAATAACAAGTGAATAATAACATCTATGATGAAAAATGATTTATGCTAAAAAAACTGAAGGAAGAAATATCCTTTCTACAGGAAGACGAAAAATAAAGAGAAAATACCAACGTGAAATATTATAAAGCATCAAAGGAAAAGTGTATGAAAAATGCATTATACTTTGTCATTTTTCGAATGGGCTTATTTTTTATTTTTTATTTCTTCGGTCACGTGTTATATTTCCTATGAAGATAGCATTTGAACGGATGAATGTGTCTATCTATGCAGATATTTTCATATACTATTGACAGCCTGAGGTGAAAAAAAAAAAAAAGATACAAAAGATTTTTGTTGCTATGAATAATGTATAAATGAAATGAAATAAAATGAAAAAACATTTGGATGAATAAAAAATAGAATAAAAATTGTTTATGTGGATAATCCATTTGGCAATCACCCAGTGAAGCGTCGTAAGCGCAAATATATTCACTAGTGGTGAACTGTGCTGTGAGGGCAGTTTTACCAACTCCCGCGGCGCCAAGCATTCCGACCTTGTAAGTGGCTACTCGACCAGTATTTTGTACTGCTTCTTCAGTCTCAATACATGACTGCTGAGACGCCGAACTGCAAGACAAAGTAAAGAAGAAATGAGAAACTAAAAAATCCAATTATTATCACCTAGTTTAAATTTGTAAATAAAAAAATCAAGAAGAGAAAAAATGAAAAAAAAAAAAAAATTCCTCACAAGAAATAATTTGTGAATTCTGAATGATTTCACCTTTATAAGACAGTGCGGACAGGGAAGTCAGCATTCCACCACTGACAACAAAGAAACTCGGGGAAAGAAAGTGTGGGAAAAGAGAATGGAAAAATGAGGAAAAGTGAGACAAATATAGGCGGTTAAACGACGCGCGAAATTAAGCGAGTGTGCGTTTCATTCTCTGACGTGATGACTATTCTCGTTGCTCTATTCTTTCTTCCCCTATTCCCTTCGCTTTTCTTCTTTTTTTCTTAACGCAATACATTTGAAGAAGAGGGCACGATCTTGCGAGAATTTATTTCGCGTCGTTTAACAGAGAAAAAGAGGTATACATTCACTATAAGACTCATGACAACAACGAATATGGTATAAAAGAAAAAGATAAAAATTGGGGTGGAGAAATGATATCACTCTGTGTGCGCGAGCGTGAGTCCTTTTTATCCTTGAGCCACTGACATTGAATTGTCCCGTTGAGAAACAGCATGATATAGATAGAACAGGATAAAATTTTCTCGTTCAAATGAAGGAAAAAAATAAAAAAAGAAATTGAGACCATGTTTACAGATACTCGAAAAATCGTAGACAATCTTCAAACATGATGTAAGATTATATGTACACACTACGGTAAGAAAATAAATGAGTTGAAGATTTTAGATAAATAATAATATACACGAATGTATTTTTTAAAATAAATATAAATAAATACTGTCATCTAGAGTTTCATGAGAACTTTGATAACATTATATACTCAACATTTTCATCATTTATATACTGATGACGTTGCAAGCTGTGCACGGGAGCAGTATCACCAGATGGAACTACAGTGGAATTATATTCAAAGTCAAACCAAAGCTACTGGGTAAGAGCGAATGGAAGATAAGAGAGCAAGAGAGGGTTCACGTAATTGTTGTTTGCCAAAGTATACTGTTACGGTGAGGGAGCATCAGAAGAAGCAAAAGTTAAATCATCCAGCGTAGTTGTTCTCGTTTCACCAACCTAAATGCGTCATGAAATATTCAATTTCGTTGTTAAGCAAAGAAATAGATGAAGAACCATAATAAGAAAAAAGAATGAGAAAAAAAAAAGAATCAATATATAAGAATGTGTACATAACATTTATTTCACTGTAAAGTTTACCTGAGTAATCTTGCGTCGCGTGTACTACTGCAACTGGTACCCGATGATGTAACACTGTTGATACTACGACTGCGACGACTTTTAAGAGAATCACCAAGATTAAATACCCCATTGGCGGTAATAGAAAAGGACCTAAGTCGATAGTACTCAACACCCTCAGCTGACTCAGGATCATCAATGCCACCAGCAGCCATTCCACGTTTCGTTTCTGCTAACATTGGCTGTTAATGAAACAAAAAAAAAAAAAGAATGAATGTTATATAGATTTATTTCAATATATGTACATGATACGGTTGTGTTATATTATGATTAGATTTTTTGTTTAGCGTATGTATTTTTTTTTCATGCTTGAAATGGATATTGGAAAAATAGTTAGATCCACTGCCAATATGCCATATTGAAAAAAACTTTATGTTTAGGTATCTACATCGATGTAGGAGCTAGGATAGATACCATATAAAAAGGCACACACATGCATTTCAGGAAATTTCTCGCACGAGGATATCAGCTTAAACTATGTCAAGTGGTTTTTTTTATATAGTTAACTTTTTTATATCACCGGACAGACTTGAATTTTGTTTAATGAGTTTGCATCCAATTAAAGCATGAAACTCTTACTGTTAAGGATAAATATTAATTACATTTTTATGATATATTTTTTTATTTATTTTCCTCTATGCTTCTGATGGATTTATATTGATAAACAATAAACTTCTTGTGGTATTTTATCAATTGCTCGTGATTTAAATGGATTCGCAGTCAATAAATTCTCAAGAACTACATAAATTTATTTTATTGAATCTCTTTGTATATATTTATGTTCTGAATATTTTTTTTTTCAATTTTATCTATATTCTACATTATCACTTGAATATATATTGAATATTGTTTGAATGTGTTTAAATATAAATTTCTTAAATATACACTCTTGACATTTAAAATTATACTTTAGATTTTTTAAATTCATGAATCTTGAAATTGTGTTGAATATTTTAGAATTAATAATACATTTGGAATCCTCTGGACTTGAAATTTTATATTTTAAATTAAATTACACTGCGATCATCGTGGATATATTAATTTGTATTCAGTGTTGAATTTTTAGATTTCTCAAACCAACACAGTACAATATTTACATATTTAATTTCAAAGACCATCAATTTCTTTTTATTTCTAAATAGAATATCACGTTTGAATAATTCTAGTTATTATTACACTGAAGTTTTTACATCACTTTCTCATTATTCAGAATTCAAAACATCGTTTAATAATTAATTTTAATTGCCAACTGATTCACATAATTATTATATCACAATTTCTATTTTAAATATATATACAATACTAATATTTAATTGCATTTATTATTATTATTATTATTATTATTATTAAATATTAGTATAATAAATTGAATGAAATTACGATTCTTTCATACAATTATTTCTTCTTAAATCCTTCTATTTATTGCTGTTTTAAGGGCGGATAATATACATGCGGATATATTACTCACCATCTACAACGATAATAAAATATTTTATCTTTTAGGTAATAAATTATTATACATATTAACAATTAATAAATTTATGGTTAATTACTTAATAGGGCAATGTTCAGGTTTCCGGTGTAGTTAGTTATATATTAAACAGAATTAAGTTGTTTGGAGTTGTGGCGATAGTCGTTAAGAACATGTCCGCCCCGAGCTACTCCGATCTCGGGAAAAATGTCAGAGAAGTTTTAAATGCTGGTTATAAATATGGCACACGCCTTGTACATTTAAATGTGATAAATTCTGAAGGAAAATTCGAAATAGGCAGCAGTTACAGCATGGACCACAGCGACTCAACTGTATGTTATTTAATTAATTTTTTTGTTCATAATCTTGAAGGTTATATTTATGTAGATGTGAACAATTTTATATTGATAATTAATATTCATGTTTGATGAATTAAATTTAGCCATATGGTGAATCTGTAGCAAAATGGAAACTACGAAATTATGGAATACTTAGTGAGAAATGGGACACGGACGGCCAATTAAATTTTCGTTTCACTCATAGTAAATTATTGGATGGTCTTGATTTAACTGCGGATATTACATACAAACCGAACAATGATATGTCAACTATTAAATGCAGCGCAAATTATAAAAATGATTATATCAATATTGATGGAAGTGTTTGTAAGAATTTTCTTATTAAATATAAGTTATTTATTTTTTTCATTTTATCATATTATTGTTTGATTTTTAGCCAATAATTTGGATCTTAAATATCTCAAAGTAAGTGCTAAAGCTGTTCTGGCATTAAAAGATGCACTTTTTGGTTATAAAGTTGCATATGATACAACATCAAATTCTCTAACAAAAAGCGAAATAGGTCTTTCTTATAAATTTCCCTACATTGGAATTCATTTTAATTGTTCACCTGGTTTCTCAGACAATTTCGGAATATCATCAGTAGTGAAAGGTTAATAAATAAATAAATAATTCAAAGCAATTATCAAATAGTAATATTCAATGAATAATGTTCAACAAATGAATTAATTCAATTGAACTTGGATAAATTCCAGTAACTGACACTTTTCAAGCGGCAATAACAGCAGGTTGTATTTCCACTACTTCAGCTCTAAACGCTATTAATGAGCGACCATACGGATCGTTTAACCAAATTGCTGCCGATTGGATTGGCAGTATTGGTGGTCGATATCAAATAAACGATGATACAGTTGTGCGGGCAAAAGTTGACAGCAATTTGCAATTGAGCACAAGTCTAAAATTACCAATTGCTGAAGGCGTTCATGTAACAACAGCATTTGCAATCGATCTGGTTAATCCACTGGGGGGTGGTCATAAAATTGGTTTAACACTTGACATCAATTCGTAATAACAACACAATAACAATAAGCTATCATTGATATTCCATCAAATTATTTGTACCATCAACAAATTAACAACACATTTAGATTTCTCAACCTTGTCCTTTTTTTTCTTAAGAGATTATTAATTGCAAGCCAGAATAAAAAGGCACACAAAGGCATTGACTATATCTGATCAAGATATAAATCATCAGATATTTTATTTACGGTTCAATAACGAAGGTTATTATAGTTGTCAACTCAGCATTTTCAACACGAATTGAATTAATTTGTTTGTATGATATATGTATCTATATCGCTATGTTGAATATTATATAATCGTATTTTATTTAAGTTGGATATAATATTCAAGTCAATTTTGACATAACTGGCAATCGCAACGACAGCAACAGCTGTTTTAATAAAATCGTCCTACGTGACGAAATTTCAGCGTGACATATACGTATACGTCTGGCAATTTCGCAACCCTCTGGTAACAAAATATTCGTTCAGTCCTATACCACCATCACCTTCAACCATTCAACCTGGAAAACTTTTCTCTTTCCCTCGTTAGTCTTTGACGAATAATAAGTTCGATACGAGGGCGAGAGTCGACCTCCTTTCTTTCACGTTCCCTTTATAAACACTCTTTGTCTGTCTGTCTCTCAACCCAGTCACACTTATACACAGTATATCCCTTTGCGTTTTCTTCTCCTCTCATCGTGTATCGTTTCTTACACCCTCGTTCAACCAAGTCACAAGCTTCAACCTCATTTTTCTTCATGCCTCAATGTATTTCTCGTGTATATTAAAGGTAAAAATGAATTATTACTTTTTATCATCGTCCAAGTTCACCTTTTTATTCAGCAGCTTTTATCATCATAAATGAAATAAACACGAAAACAAAACAGTTTTGTCAATTTTAATTATTCTGTTATGATTAATTCGCACTAAATTGATATTTTATTATCTACAATGTTTCATTTTTACTCGAAACGCTTTCGATGCTTTTATGTATCCATCAAAATGTCCACAGCAATTATTTTTCATGATGCGAATACGATAAATAAATAAATAACGGAGTAAATGAACAAATAAAAATTTAAATATTAAAATGAAATTATTTTTAATAGACTTACTCGATGACGTGGTACAGCAGGCATACTGCTAGTTCTTCCTCGATGCTGCCGATCGGGACGTTGTTGACGCAATGAAATTCCCGGCGCTGCTGGACTTGTTGGACTTGGATTAAAATGTTGTGATCCTGATGGAAATGCACCAGGACTTAGAGCACTATTTGGTCGAGTTGGACTACGTAGCGATGGCGACAAATGACCCCATGGACCCGCCTCTGTCTGCAGGAATCTGTAATAATATAAGTATATTCGTTCATGCACCTCTTTAAGTGAGTAATATTACAGTAGTAATTAAATGAAATTTACTGCAAGGAATAATATGCTTTATATATACATATACCCTACATAGAAATAGAGAACATGGTGCGAGCGAGAGTGAATATTTGAGGTTGATGGTCTGAATTTTATTACAGTGGACGTTGTCATTAAATTGTGCAGTGACTATATATAGAGTGTCTGAAGTCTCTTTCGTTGCCGCACCGACGACGAATACACGTTTTATTGTCATTTTTAATATAAAAGAAAATTCCTAACTGAATAACTGTCTTTGTGGGTGATGTGACAATGTTGAGGAGATAAAAAAAAATTATTATATTGCATAATAAAAAAAAATAAAGTAAATTTTGGTTCTTGCTGCATGTAAATTTTCAAAATAATAGTGTATGGTTACCTGTGTAAATCAGGCGTGGGCCGAGCAACAGCAATACTAGAGCTACGCCTACGTGAAGGTGTTGGTGACTTTGGACCACCCTCAATTGTCGGTTTATCAAGTAGACCATTTCCCGAAAATGATGTTCGATGTGGTCGAATCTCCAATACTTCACTGCTACGACGTTGAAATGTTCGCTTAGGCCATCGTTTGCTGTTCAACTTTGATTCCATACAGCTCTCATTTTTCCTGTGTACATATATATTAAAAGATTAAAAATTGGAAAAGTAAGAGAAATCCTGACGAATTAATACCTTTATATTTGTCAATGAATTAAAGAAAATGCAGAGAAAAAAATCGGATTATCTCAGACATTTTTCTTCTTTTATGTGATAATGTAAATCATCGGATGGCATACGAGAGTGCAAAAAAAGAGATAACACGTACAGTGATGAAAAAGCACGAGCAAAAGCGCAACTTGATTTATGTGCAAATTTTCATCATCACATACAATATGTATATATATAATCGTTTATGTTTATTTATACACTCATTCCATTAATTTCCAGCAAAATCTAATTACTATTCTGTTGCCACTCATCCTAGCGCTTCTGCATCACTGTATTTTTCAAAAGTGTCTGACGTAATTTTAAATATATTAATTGTTTGTGTAAATTAATTATTAAACTTACTTGAAATAAATTAAATAAACGTTTCAGTTTGAAGAGAATTATACCTTGGAATAAGTTTGTCTTCTAGCATACTCGGTAAATCCTCCATGTCCTCTGTAAGCGCGGCAAAAAAGTCTTGAAACTTGTCTGGAAAGTAACTTGGTGGACAGGTGGTGGTCAAGGACGAATGAATATCATGATGTGTAGTACACTGTCTAGATGACTGATTATCACTCCGATGATATCGCGTTATCGTTGACATTGCCATAATAAATTTAATTCATACATTTGAGTCATCATAACAAATTTATCTATTTTACCATTGACAATGAGAATTATGAACTTTAAATCATGTTAAAAATGTCTTCAACTTCTAAGTTTATTACTTAAATTTAACTTCATACTGTCGTTACAGCATTATGACTTTTTTGTTTTCTCTTCTCAATTCACCCGTATCTACATTCAATAATTATTGTGTAAACACGTGAAACTGATTAAATTGGCATATACACCTATACAATTTCTGCAGTCTATCAGCGATCGTGTTTTCCATCACTTAATGATCGTAAAACGATTCTTGATTGTAAATTAATCGCTTCTTTGCGGCTTACCACACGCCACTCGTCTTTTATATAGTGACGCGATCAAACGCGCCAATTTAACTTTTCGGAAATTGGAAATCGTTTTAATGCATTACATGCACGTGGATAATATCGGAAATGGATACGTGCACTCATATCCTCTAATAATGTTTTATAATATCGATGATAACAATTGCGCTGACGTCAGTATGATTAAATAAATACACGCACGTTCTGATAAATTCATTAAATCGCACACAATCTACAAAAGTTAAAAAAAAAAATTATTAACATAAAAATAAATTGTATACAGTTGTATTAACAAAATATTCTTTTTTTGTTATTTCTTTTTGGCTGTTATTTTTTTATACATACAAGCATGAATGTATTTGTACGAATATTTGGCATAGGTTGCGGTTGTTTAACCGTCTTCGGAGATTCACGGTGGAAAACTGAGTCTCGCGCTCGCGTGGTTGTTGATATTCGCTGGTCGGTCGCCAGGCCAGGGAACTCAGGGAGGTGGTATCAAGCTCTCCTGGGTTTAGTTGCGCAAGCGTGACATGATCTGAAGCGAAATAGAATGAATTGTCTCAAAAGCGTGTACAACAAAGAAAGCGAAAGAAAAGCAAGTCAAGTCATGTATAAAACAAAAAAGTATATAGAAATGAAAATGAAGAAAAAAAGAAAATTGGTAAAATAAAGACTGGTTTGAAATGTGCGTTAGATAAACCGCACAAGACACGTTGTACGTGTATAATATGACAACATCATCGTCTGCTTGTGGAATACAAAAAGAAAATAGTAGACATGAGAAAAAAAAACGATGATTGTTAAATATATTGTCGGCCAGGTGTAAGTGAGCTTTTAACTAGATCATCTGGATGTCACGACATTTTGCGAACGACCACACATCACCTGACAACAAAAAATAGAAAAAATATGAGATATGAAAGAAAAAGATAAAAAGGATACACTTTATAGAACATAAATGTCTTACTGAATTTTGATATGTATTCGCGTGTATCATAAACACTTTTACAGCTGTTGGTATATAGTTATAATCCATCAAACCTTCAACTATCCCCAATTCATTTCATGATCTGTCAACAAATAATTCCCCTAATCATTTTTTGCTGAATAATCATCATATTATTTCTTCCCCTACATAAACTAGATCATAAAGTGGAAATAATATGATTGAAAAAATTTTCCAACATATAATTTAATAATTATTTGTTTATATACGTATTAACATCAGCTACGATTATTTATTTTCTTGTTTATCGTTATATTCCGATTCACTACAACAATATAATATTCGATTTAACCTATTAAGTTATTCAGTTTAACAAACTGATATAATTGATATTTGCTCCTTTACTTACGATGCGATAATGTTAGGATCGATCGTTGAAGCATGTACCTTCAGCAATACCTTTGTGCAATTCGATTATGATATTGATGCATGTGTCAACCGCATTAGAGAAGTCAACGTAGGTTAACCATGTACTGATACAACGCAATTTAATATTGAAACACGTGGAACTATTGTCTTCTCTTATGGATCAAACTATCAGTGTTATTGACAAACAATTAAGTGAGAATTATGTAATCATGACTTAATTTTCCTTAGTTCCGTAGAAATTCATTCTATTGAACAAACTTGTACCTGCGCAAATCAATCAAAGAAATTAGATACATATATACATATACCTACCATGATGATCTAAAGTTCTTACCATTGTTCTAAGACATTGATTGTAACTGTATACAAATGGGCCATGTCGAGTTTGGTATTTTAGTTTACCACAGTACTGCACAAATTCACATGCTCTATCTATACATGAATTTCAAATCCACATTGGTTAACAGCAATGACTATCTGCAATAGTAGTAAATAAAGTTTGTACAGTTTGGTTAGTTTGGCTTAACAAACTTTAAGTCATTTCTATTTCTCCTTTATATCCACCCACTTTATCAGGTCAATCTTAACCTCTCTAACGTTTTTACTTCGTGAACATTAATCTAAGTCCGGTTTTTTTTTCTTACATACTACCAGTACAATTGTAGTTTCCATGGCTAATGTCTCTTTTTACTAACCAAGATAATTATCGTCACTTGCTTATCGAACTAGAATTTAGTTTAACAGTGATACATATATATACACATTTGTCTTTTGAAAGAAAAAAAAAAATTAACGTTGAAATAAAATAAAAGTCACGATATCATTATGTAATATATCATTATTATTATTATGTATTTTAATAGAACAAAGTATTTTTATTTATTAATTAATAAATAAAAAAGTATTGTGTCGGTTTGTTGAGGGTGATAAATCAACGCCAACAATTAACGCCATATTAAATATGGCGTATTATATACTGTATAAAAATTCTGAACATTGATGCGATTTTCTCACCGTAAATTATTTTTTCGTCAGCGGCCGCATGCAATATAAGTATGTATAGTATTATTGGTGACTGATTTAATGATGAGATAATTTTTTTTTCTAGGTATTGTGTATGAGGTCTGATGTATATATGCGCAACTTTGGTGTTGTGTGCTTTTAAAGGTTCAGGTAGATAAGAGTTGCGTGACGTCTGACATAACTACAAGCTTCCTCTTGCTACCTTGTGTGGTGTTATTGCATATATGTATGTACTTATTAAGAGCACATTGGACTGGTTCTCCCTTCATTGATCGATTGACGTTAATTATTATTATTTGTCGACGACATGGATATATATTCTGTTTGGGTAATGAAACACATTGGCGCGATGGCGTCGAGAAAGAGAAATAGCTATAAAGGTTATTGACACGAATACATTTGTTTAGAAATATACATATAATATGTTATAATATATACTTATGCATATGTAAACAATTTTATGTATGCATATGATGAGGTAGAGGTTTTATATTTATAATTAATATAAATAATATATGTACTTATAGAATTTTATTTCTGTTATTTTGGGGAGTATGCAGGAATTATTTTCTGTGGAATTATGTTTTGAGGATCAAGAAAAGCATTTTTTCATTATATTCTATTTTGAGGGGGAAGAATATTAATTATTGTGAGTATAAGAATTATTTATTGTGAGAATAATGACTCTTTTTTTTCCCCTCAATGACACAATGTGAAAAAACTTTTTGATACGAATAATTGGGGTAGGTAAATGAAGAGAAAAAATGCTGTAATATTTCAGTTTTAACCTTTATCAACGAAGAATTTATTTAAAATATAATCTTCAATTGGATGGAAGAAAAGTATCGCAAGTGAGGGTAAAATGTTTTATTCACCAGTTTATCGCGCATGATATCATTTTATTCTACATATATATACAGGGATATCATCATTAATAAAGTGTGGCTGTAACGTTATCATAAAGAGACAGGGTGGATGGTATCTCACATCTAGAATAAATGCGCATTGACATCAAGAGTTCATGCCCATGGTATTAATAATAAACAAAATTAATAATTTAAATTAACTGGGGAATGAATGAAAAATATTAATAAAAATTTATATGCGTCAGTATAAAACAATTTCGAAAATTGAAACAATATTTATTACGGCCGAATAATAATTCAACAATATATATATACATATATTTTTTTTTTCATTTCATTCCAATATAGTTTGGTTTGCATTTTATTACTTTAGCTTATCAATTCAATCCGCTTTCAGAGCAATCTCTCTTTCTGCAATAGCAATAACATATAGATAGGTACATGAGATAGAAAGATAACATGAGAAAATTGAAATGTTTTATATGACACAGAATATTTGGCAGTTGTAATTTGCATTCAATCGATCGCAAATTTATATA
This sequence comes from Microctonus hyperodae, assembly GCA_030347285.1. Classification (NCBI taxonomy): domain Eukaryota; kingdom Metazoa; phylum Arthropoda; class Insecta; order Hymenoptera; family Braconidae; genus Microctonus; species Microctonus hyperodae. The sequence continues at coordinate 3,566,638 of JAQQBR010001833.1, read as the reverse complement.
TTTGTAATTCGAAATTGTTCCCATCAGATGTAATTAAAAAAGTGAAATGGACGGATGATAAACCAAGGTAATAAATAATAAAATTGGGATATGAATGGACAAGAGTTATGTACCAAGCAAAACCAGCAAGAGTCCAATGAAACTAAGACAATAATAGTCATTATTGTATAATTCTTATTTTTATAACTTATTCTATTTCACATATAATTCAATAGACAGTTGATTAATATATTGATGCGTACTTTCTTGACAATGGCGTAATGGAAAAATAAAAATAGAATATTTACTGGAGATTATCTATCATACTGTGTGGAAGCCGATAAATGTTTTTTTATTGTTTCTGGTATTAAGTAGAATTATGATTGTGAATTAAATAAATATATTGATTAATTTATTAAAGCTAAATGTTGGAAGCGACCCTATGAAGGGTCACTTCAGTAAACGAAGAGATGAATTCCTTGATAGCGACATAAATGTTTGGGCGGATAAGTTTCAAATCCTTTTGGATGTTGGCATAACTCTTGATGATGTATTAACACTTATGGTACTTGATAAGACTTTGTTTCAACTCTTTCACATCAGAATTTTTTTTTTTTTTTAGTAAGATAAATGAGATGAAAATATACCGAAGTAATAAAAAAAATTTACTCTGAATTTTAAATTTAATTTATTTAAAATAAATTATTTTTAATTATTTATGATTTTATTCCATTATCATTTTATGTAGATTTATTTACTTCTATATTTGCCTGAGTGCTTTAATTTTTTTCTTATAAGTATTGTTCTAAATGATTGTGAGAAAATAAAAAAATTGGTGATTGATGATAGTTCATTAATGTGATGAATTCAACTGTTACAGCCTTGACATTTCGAATCAGCCAATTCTCTTTTATGATTATGGGTATAGATAAAGTATTCGTGGTAGATTTTACAGATAAAAATAGTTAAATATGTGTGTATGAATGGCGATGATAGGGGAGAAATAATCATGCGCAAATTTAACATTTATGATCGATCGGTTGGAAATGATTGTTGTAAGTTTAATCAATCGTACCAGTATTGTCGCTTTTATCTTTTTTTTATCTTCTATCCGTAGGGACGCACGATGAGCTGCAGTAGCAATCAAGTGTATGTGATGAAAAACAAATTTATTGGATACATAACGGCCAAAAATAAAAAAAAAACAATCGATTGAATTTGCTATTTGGCTCATCAGATATCAAAAGCCAAATTTTTTTACCGAGCAAATGGTAAATCAATTATTCTTTCAGTAACTTGTATCATTTTCTAGTGTTTTGTTTAATATTACACCGATGATAAATTGTTTACCGTGAATAATTATACAAAACCACGATGACAAATAGTGATAAAGTCTGAATGATAAATAGATGGTTGAAAGTTTTCGGAATAGACGCAGGTGATTTGGCTTGAAAAATTAGTTTCAACTCCTCGTCTGCCATTTAGTTTCTTCGACATTTATATTGATAAATAATGATGTCGTGTTGGACGTGAAAGAATAAAAAAAAACACAGAGACTTCATCCAAATGATTTTTTGAATAGA
>JAQQBR010001833.1:3546241-3561157 GCA_030347285.1 Microctonus hyperodae | reverse complement strand
AATAGATAATGATGTAAAGATAAATATATTCAAATGTGATGGATAATTCTCAAGCCATAATCAATTGTATAATAATCATTCCATTCTGTGCAAATTTGCTTTCTATATTGATTCACTAATGTCCATTAATAATTTATCTTCATGACTTAGATACAAAATTTAAAATTACTGACATCACAAACTCACACTCATTGGTGTGCGATTTCAAGTTAAAACACAACGCCAGACATAAAATGTGATCGAAGTACAGTGGCGGGAGAACTTTTGAAGAAGGCAACGGAAATGAAAAGGAAAAAAAAATATAAATAAAACAGTATAGGCTTCAAGCAGTTTGTAGAACTAAATCAGTATAGTACAAGAAACTTGAGTAGTAGATACATACGTGAAATCTACCAAGCAATTTCAATCAACGGCAGCGAAACTCTCACAACTTTCGCCAAGATTTTAATCATCAAATTCAATATCAATCTACAGTGATAAAACCATTTGTGGTATACCACGGTAAAATTTTATTTACATAAATTGTAAATGATAATAAAAACAAAAGAAAGATAATATAGTTTATATAACATTTAAAGATTATTTAAAATTTTGCTTTTAATTGTAGTGTGTGGCTCAAAAGCATGTTAATCAATTGTATCGTGTTGTCTTCATTACAATTTAAATTTGTAATATTCATCCGTCTAGATGTCGTAAATTAAAAAAAAAAAACATATTAACATAACAAATGAATTTCAATACAGTGATAATTTATTTAACATATTTTAATCGCTTTCTACTTCTGTTAATTTCTTTTATTCCAGATATATTGTGAAGAAAAAAAAACCCAATTCAAAAAATGGAGACAGTATTTACTGCTGATGAAGTTGCACGTCACAACAGTGCTAATGATTTATGGATGATAATGCACGGTGGCGTTTATAATTTAACGAAATTCCTTCAAGAGCATCCTGGTGGTGAAGAAGTTTTGTTAAATTTAGCAGGAATGGATGGCACAACGTGCTTTGAAGAAATGGGACATACATCTGAGGCTGTTCAATTGCGTGAAACATTAAAAATTGGAATTGTAGCACCATCTAAAGAAGGTGATAATAAAAGAGGTGAAAGTATTCCAAATAAAGCTCAATCAACTATAAGCACAGAAAATTTAACAACAACGATTGTTGATGATGATGACAATTGGGAATATCAAGAAACTAAACCGGAACCGTCAAATTTACCATCAATATTCATTGGAAGTCTTGTAGTAATTTATGCAATTATATTTTACTATTGGTTTTTTTAAACAGGGAATAATATATATTTATATTTCCATCTATTGATTATTAATGAAAATAAATTACACTAAATTATATACAGTGTAGTAATATATCTGAAAAATAAATTAATGCAATAATTATATGAAAGAAACTGAAGTTTTATAAATATTAAATTAAAATATCGAATAAATATCATGTGTATATTATATATTTATGCTGACTATTTTTCTTCTTCTTTTTTTTCAATGTATCAATTACAATAATGAATATTTTCAGATATATTAGAGAGAAAATAAAAGTAGCATTGTCACGGTGACTATTTAACACTTGCGTACATCACGAAATATCGAATGACATTAAATTTAAATATCAATACTCTTAATTGAGATAATTTAAAGCCGAGAATATTCGCAAAAAATACAGGGACTTATTTACATTTCTCACACTCCTCTTCCTGATTCCTCATTCATATGGACATTCTCCTCTTACGTATCATCTCATGATAACGACGTAGAGCTCATTTCAGATGGTGGATATGAAATCCTTGGGCAAAAAACGTAGATGATAATTTGTGTTGAAATAATAATACAAAAAAAAAAGAACAAAAAATAAATAAATAAATAAATAAAAATAAAAAACATTGACAAGCGAATATTCATTACATAAATTGCTTATGAAATCCACATAACCATTTTTCTTTTTTTTTTACATTAATTACGAAATAATTAAATACAAAATCGATCATTCTCACCCGATTGAAAATAAGTAAATAAATAAATAAAACACTAAAATCCCCAATATATTTCTACCTGCAAAATCTTCTCAACAATAAATAAAAAAAAATACTTGAATCTCATTTCTAATATAAATATCGCACAAATTCATCTACAGGGTCACATATTTATCTTTACAAAAATATACATATATGTATAGTTCCTATTTTTTATCTGTATATATAAAAGTGAAAATCTTTGTTCACAATCTTCGATATTCTAGCATTTTTATTCGACTTAGGATATATATTCCTTCGCTTTGCAATTTATAATATGTATAAAGCAAGTTAACCTTCAACGAGTTTCATCTACAAAAGAAAAAAAAAATAGTTGGAGGTACTAGATAGCCAGATAAAGATAGTTTGCGAGTGAATGAGACAATATGAGACTAGTGGGGGGAATTGCAAATAGCAATAAAGTGGGGGAATGAATAAATATTGTGAACAGGCTGAATATCACGTCAGTCTACGACGCAACTACGTAATCAAGTGCCTGATAAATTGTGTTAAATCACAACCTTGATAATTCATTCACTGGTTTGTGAATTTATTAATTTTTATTATAATATCTATATCTGTATATACATGCGCACACATACATACATATGTAATCGAGTATATAGCTGACTTATCAAACACACTAATACATAATTCTCCATTTGATAATCTTTGGTGAGTGAACAGGTTAACCCAGGGATGGAAATATAAGAGCAAGGGTGATATTGATGAATATTTATTAGATATTGAGTAACGAACAAACGGAAAAGAAGAGTTGCGTGCATAAAAATGAGGAAAAAAAATAAGTATGAGCAGGACAGAGAAACATATTATGCACTTGAAGCCAAGGTGAATCGACAAAAATTTTGCATTTCATATTCAACTTTTTTTGTCCTTCATATTTGAGTTTCTAAGTATTTTAAAATGTAGAATTTGAATTCATTACAATTGATAATACTTGAATAATGCTTAGTGATAATATATAAATTATAACCATCAATTTACATTAATAAATCGTTAGGAAGTATAATATGAAAACATATTTACTGTTATGAATTAATATCGTTGGTTAAAGAGTGATGCTATCATGACTGGATATTAATAACATGCGTCGTCATGTTGTTGCGAAATCAAAAAAGAAAAAAAAAAGTAGAGTTTGTTTAAAGATTCACCTAGTTGCTCTTTCCTGATATCATATTATTTTTCATCATATTTTTCTCATCGTTACCATTGGCAAATTAAATTTGAACTAGTTATTATCAAAAATGTTCGTGTCATTGACTGAAATGTAGATACCATTATCATGTTTTATTAATTGTGATAAGGTAAATGACTGAGTGAAAAGTTTTTATACATTTGAATTGGTAAATAAGAAAATAATACAAAATTCTACAGCTGTGGAATATTTTGAAATTAGATGATAAAATTGAAGAGAAATTTGTATTCCTTCCCTATAACCTTATCAATATGCTCATGGACTAGATAATTCTGTACAGTGTTGTATTATATTATTGGCAAGTTAGTCTGACGACAGAAGCACAGTATGACAAAGCAAAAATTCGTGTTACGTAATTGAATTCAGTCCATATTTTGCGCTTTACTTTGCCTTCTCTTCTTCATTTGCTATTTCATGTTCATATTTATTGTTCGAATTGCTCACTAGAATGCGCTATAGCTCGTGCTAGATAAAAAATCACTTGCGGGAATTACAAAAAAAAAAAAACTAATGATAAATCATTGAATTGAAAAAAATTTTTTTACAGATTTGTTCGACTGCACGGATCTACAATAATTATTTACAAATAATAAATGGCTGAATTGAAGCAATTTACAAGAGATGAAGTGGCTAAAGCAGACCCCAAACTCACAAGATTTATTCTTCATGATAAAGTTTACGATGTAACAAAATTTCTAAATGAACATCCTGGAGGTGAAGAAGTACTACTTGATCATAAAGGCGTTGATGCATCTGAGGATTTTGATGATGTTGGACATTCAACTGATGCTCAAGAATTAATGAAGAAATATTTAATTGGCGAAATCGTTGCAGCAGAGAGAAAAAATATTCAACCTAAAGAAGGTTGGATTGCTGGGCATTCGAAAAATTCATCGCAAGAACAAGGACCATCGATTTTTTTTTACCTATGGATTGGTAGTGTTTTGGTTTTTCTTATCAGCGCATTTTTTATTAAATGGAACTAATTAATTATTTCACTATAATGTGCCATTATCAAAACAAAAAAAAATCAATGATCAATAATTATGTATTCATTCCAATATTTTTAATATTAAAAAAACGTTCGAAATTATTGTAGATTAAATGATTGCAAGACAAATATTAAAATATGTTATTTTACAAACATATACATGATTCCATATTTGTAAAGTAATAATAAAAAAAAATGCTGTATCACCATTGAATGTATTATTAAAAGACAAATGAAAAAAAAAACAGAAAACAATTTTCATTTTTTTTTTCACTGGTACATAGTTAAAAAATCTGTGTCTAGTGGTGAAGAAACGAGAAAAAAAATTCACGCTTTTGAGGATATATAAAACTCCGCAGGCGTATGTTAGCTGGGTCGCTAATTACTAATTGGACTTGGATGCTGTGCATTAGAGTTCTGGTTGGTGACGACACAATGTTAACAGAGGGAAAATGTTAGTGGTAGGTTGAAGTAAGGGAGTTTGACGACAATTTGCGTTGGACAACTGGAGCGAGAGAATTTAACAACGCGTGAGTACTGGATAAATCTAGATATTGCAAAAGAAAAAATCAGAGTTAGAACGAATGTGAGAAAGGAAGGGCGAGATAAAGATGAAGCAGATGAATAGAGAGGGAGAGTGTCCCATGAAGTGAAAAAAAGCACAAAAAATATCTGATGTGCAAATCATTGATGAAGCACAGTCCAGTTGTGTATCAAAAATATAAATTTCATTTTTTCTTCTTCTGGAAACATTAATCATGACTATTAAAAATAAAAACAAAAAATAGAAATATATTTTTATGAATGAATTAATGAATGAAAAAAAAGAATTTATTTCTTTTATTCTGCACGATAATAATTATTTTCTACCACACAGTTCAACTAATCCCTTTCAACATTATTTAATTCTCTATAAAATCTTCACTGCTCATTGGAACAATCAAAGCTCTCTGACTCTATAACTTTCCTCTGTTTTTTCAATTATCTACAAACAGCAATTAGTTATTACGAATTCAAGAGACCGTCTTAATAAAATAATTCGAAAAAAAAAATTAACGTGAATATTCATCAACGAAAAATGAGAAAAAATAAAAACCAATGATAAAATACTGCAAGAAAAAATAAGAATAAATGAAATGAAATGAACATAAATAGTATTATACAAATTAATAAAAAAATAAATAAATAAATATTCATTTAAATTTATCATGCATTAATTTGTCACTCACCCATTCACAATTAAATTCACAGAATTGATATAAATTTTCATAATCAATGGATTCATCACTCAAATGAATTATTAAATGTAATAATGATGACTAAATAAATAAATAAAACTGAAATTCAATACACATCAATGAATAATCTCGCAAGACAATTTATTTAACGACTGTTCACTCGAATGGTTGGATGTCAACTGAATGCAACATCACCAAGTCGATTGGTGCCTCGTGCGCGCCCTCGTCTGGTTATAGCCCGAGGGTATATATGCTTGAGGCCTTTTTTTTCCCTCCTCTCCCTCACGTTCTTCCGGTCGCGTGGGGCGTCAGGACGAAAAGTGAGTGAAGGCAGTGAATAAAAAAAAAAAAAGGCGGGAGAAAAAATTTCCCACCTCAAAATGAAATATGAAAGGAAGGGAAATAAAAATTAATAAAATTAAATGCAAATATTCTGATGCAATGCCATTGCAATGAAGAAGAAGAATTACATTCACTATAAATTCAGTTGGTTCCAATAAATAGATAATTTAAAAAATTAAATCCTAGACCAAAAATTCACAGGAAATGAGGAAAAGATCAAGATGAAATTAAGCAGAGGAAACATCAACGGGAAGAAGAAAGATGAAATAGGTAAAAAGCTCACGTTTCACGTTTTAGAGACTTGCAATTGGAAGAGACTCATATACAGATATTTATGTATGTGTATATGTGCGTAAGTACACCTGGCGTAGCAGCTGTTTATACGCGTCCGTTACCTGGGCCAGCACCTGTTTTTTAGTTGCGTGTCGACTCTATACGGCTGTGAACCCCCATAGCAACACATGTCGCTAAAAGGGAAATTCACGTACTCGTTTCTTCTCCCTTTACGTCATAGGAACGACACAGAAGTTGCCACATTCTAAAAGTGCTTTTTCCTCCTCTCGCGTTTCCGAGTCACTTTTCGTTCTACTTATTTATTCTTTTTTTCTTTTTCTCTATATCTCTCTGTCTTCTTACATTGAAACTACACAATAAAGTAGACTTTAAGTTTGTGGGGGAGAAAAACGAGAGAAGCAACTAAAAAATAATGATGATACCAAGTGGAGTCTGTGTGGAAAAAAAATAAATAAACGACACTGCAGGAAATATGAAAGTTAAAGGAGAAAGAGAAGGCATTGACAATTTTTCTTTATTAGAAAAAGTATATCAATATTTACGACGCAATTTCGCGATGATATATAAAATTATTTTACTTTTAGAATTGGAATAAATTGTGATTTTTGTTAATTCTTTTTATCTCTGCGAATTTCGAATAGAAATAAAAATATGAGAATATAATTTGCACGGTAAGTTGTATAATTACTTAAAAAATTTAAGCAAACTCATAAGCACTAACTAGATACATATACACACACACTTGGGGAATTTAACTTTGAATACTGAAAGCTAGAGCAAAGTTCAGTTTAGCAAATCCCAGAGAGACTCGATGTTGCCGTTTCTGTACATGATAGTTTTGCCACAGGTGCGATCAAACTCTCTTTATATAAAACTATATACCTCTATACATTACATACATCTATGTAGTACATATATAGGTATATATATTTGATACATATATACAGAAACATTGGAACAGCCGGTCCACGAGAAGAATGTGTTTCTCCTCCCTTCACGTCATTTCTTCGAAGTCAGACTATAATATTTTTATATTCCTTCTCTCTTTATTCCATCTATATTTTATTTATATTCTGCTTTTTTTTTCTACCATCGTTCAGTAGGTATCTATTCGCCTTTGAAAAGTCGTGCAGAATGCCATTGATATGACAAAAATAGATTGAGAAAAATTGGAAGAAGACGAAGAGAACTCTGTGACGCAACACCAGATATTTCCAATGACGAGTTGTGCGCACGATACCACCGTATGTTTAGTCTCGTAGCTGTCGATATTGATCTGTACCCTCAGCCCATTCCCGCCCTAACACACGACAACACTTTGAATTTATATATATTCTATTAAAATCACATAACCATCCATCAATACCAGTCCAATCAACTCTCTTAATCATGACGTATTATCGAAAGAAATTTTTATAATTCATCAATTTGAATTTTCCATTGTATTCTTTCTCCTATTATCCAGTGGATTTTTTCTCGTATTCCTTTTTTATTAATTCCAGCAAATAGTGAAATGATACAGTGAGTAAGATAATGAAGTTTTGAATTTGAGAATGGTGGTATGATGTAAACACATGAAAAGCACCGAGGTAAAATAAGTAGAGATAAGATTTGGTTGAAATGAGAACAGACAAGAACATAAGAGGAAGAAGAAGCAGAAGAAGAAGAAGAAGAAGATGAGTTGAAGGAGAGAATGGAGGTAAAGAGAACTTCTATGTAGTCACCTAACCGGATTTTACGGCCGACCGGAAGCCGGAGGTTTCGTTCCCTTTATGCCTGCTGGGCTATAAGCTTGAACGGCTTCTCTCTGCCAGAGTTTTGGAGCTGGAATTTTCGAGGTTATACCACTGTGATGAAGGGCCGCGTGGGTACACGGATATGAATCGCGTACAACCAACCGAAGCCATTACCACAATCTCCCTTCCACTGTACCTCAATTTTGTTCTTCACCTCTTCCTCTATATTCCCCTTTGTATCCTTTGTACTTCCCCTATTTCGATTCATCCAACGTGTTTATATCACTGTATATGAACGGTGTTTTCCACGCACATACGCTACACATATTGTACTATTTGTGAAATTCCACTTGTGCTAATTGAAATATGATAAAGCTCGTCTGTTACGCGATGAATTTACGCATTCCCGACATTTGATTAAAAAAGAACAAAAAACCAACGCGGGAATAATGAATTAAAATTATGTAAATTTGACGTTCGAGGTAAAATTAAAATTGCTAACGTTCAGGGTGTTTCATTTTTACGAAAATGGTCGGTGGGAATAATAAAAAATTATGTGCTCATGTTAAATAAAGAAAAAAAAAAAAAAAAGAAAAGAAATGTGCATGAAATGGTTAATTTTATATTGCGTGTATAATGCAAGTAATAATTGAGGGTAGCGCATATGTCAGCGATCATTTGTTGGGGCGGTTTTACACGCCAAGGGAACAATATATTCGAGGACAAACTCCTGTATTTTTTTACATATGTGTATATATATTATTTAAACATAATAAAACACATGTCTTGTCAATTGATAATAAAACCGGAAGATCATTACGAATATATACATGTATGTATGTACTTTTCTTTTCATTATTTGAAACACGCTCAATATTTTTCATGAATGGCAATTTAATTTATTAACAGATGTAAGTTGTAAATATAATTGACAGGAAGTTGCATAAAGTCATATACAATTGCTTCATCTCTCACTTTCCAATCAATATTCTCACAATAAAAAGTTTTTCATTCATTATATATTTATTTATAAATAAAATTATACTTTCTCTTATAATGAATCTATGACTCTCTTGAATAAATGGTTTCTTTTTCTCATTACTTGAAACAGTAATATATTTATACAAATTTATTCATTAATATTATGCAAATATTTTTGCATTCTACATCCCAAATATAAATTCAAATCGACGATAATTTAAATATATTAGTTGCATAGTTTTAACAATTATTAATTAATTAAAACGATGAAAGAGTCAATAAAAAGCTGATATTTTTTTTATCTCTTTCATATTTTCAAGACAGTTTTGAACCCCGGCAAACGAATCACGATCATTCTTGGGAAAATGAAATTCGATTTAGTGGAAAAAAAAAGTACATGAAAAATAAAAGAGTAAACTAAAGGACCAACACCATCACTACTAACATCCATGACAGTATCGTGAGGTGAATCAATAAAGTCTCTTACGAGACGCGACCTCGAATCGAAATAAAGCGATTCGGCGATGTCACTGAGTGGCAGTGCCACGTCTCTTCGTACACTCAGTATAACCCTTCTTGCTTATATATCTCCGCCTATCGTTCGTTTTTTGGCTGACGTGCCTGCTCAGCTCCTCTCGTGCATTTGGGATTCAACATGGGGAGGAAGAAGTAAAAGAAAAAAACATTATACATGTATATAAGTCGATAGACGACGCGTCACCGAACGATGCACTCTATAATACATTCACGTTTCATAGATTTTTCATTACTATAGTTATGTGCCAACCGGAACTATATATTGTTTATGTCACCTTTGAAATGAAAGAAAAAGAAAAGAAAAAATTACGTTACTATTTTGTCAAAGGATTTTTTTTTATTTATATTTGAGGACTTGACAAAAACTTTTGTCATACCTTTATTTTTTCATCTTAAAGGATACTGACATAAATGTAAAGATAAAAAATAAAATAATAAAAGAATGTTTGAATGAAGAATAGAGGAGCAAAAGTCTGAAGAGATTGTTCTCGCGTTTGGTTTTTGTGTCTGTCGTTGGCGAACTGGTAACGAGGCACTTGGCCACGTTGCATATTTCAAAGTGCTGCGCACACACATATGTATACATACGCTTATACGTATATACATACATAGTAGACATAGATGGAAACACAAGGAAGAGAGACAGTGAGAATGAGAAGTGAGTAAATGAGAGTGAGGTTCGGCGGCCTGCAAGCTCTATGGTTGCATTGATCAAATGCATTGAAGACAGAAGCTTTTTTTCCCTCAATTCAACTCAAACATTTATTCCTATTAATTGAAAGCGTTGTCAGACCACATATTTCCTATTCATGAGTTTCGAATTTCCGTGAAAAATAAAAGAGAAATAAAATAAAATGGAATATAGAGATAATGAATGAAAGTACTTCACTATTCTTTGAAATAAATCTGGCAGATTTAATTGCAATATATTTTTCATTCGATAAATTAAACGAAATAAATATCAACTGATTTACTGAGTTATCTTTTTGTTGGCAGTACTTCTATGTTTGTTGCAATATATTGTAACAAATAAAAAATTCAAACGATGAATAGTTTGTTACATGTGTAAATCTCTTTTCTTTTCTGTTTTTTTTTCTTCATTTTCATGGTTGGGTTGTTTCGTATGTTTACAAGACCACGACACCAAGTCATAATGAATTATTAGCTTCCTAAACTTTAGATCACCTAACTCTTTCCTCTCCAACGGCGACAGCGCAACGAACAAAACTGCACGAAGAAAAAAAATCAAGACTCAGGAGACATTCTGGCATAGTGCCATCACGACGAGGAAAATCAACCCAGATTGAGACACGTAAAATTCACAACTAAGTGAATGAAAAATGTGTCATCGATTCCTTTTTTTTTCTTCATTTCACTGCGTCCTTTTTTTCTTTTATCAACCTCATTTGTATATTTTCATTATTGGAGTTTGGTCAATTAAAGGTAAACTCACCTCTCGCAGTTCTTTAATCTTGAGACCTCCTTTGCCAATGACACAACCTGCCTGGCTCTGATGAACGAGCATACGCACGTCAATCTCATCATTTCCATGTTTAGTTCCATTCTATAACAATAAAATCATCAATGAAATTTTCCTCTTCTGCATTTAAATAAAATACAATTAATTTAATTAATAAATAATTTACCTCTTCAAGATTCGGTACAACTTTGTTAACCACCTGGAGAACTGTATCTAGATCCGAGCTGATGGTCAGGACCCTATAACCCAAAAAGTAAAAAGTTATAAATATTGTTTATTAAATTATTCTTAAAAATGAATTCAAATGTATGAAATTAGGTATATACATATGTTTATAAAAATATGTATAAGTTATTGGCAGAGTCATTTAACATTCCTATTAAATGTTTTTGAAATAGCCATCTCCCCTAAAACATATTCTGTTATATACTCAAAATTACGTAATTAATTTTGCTGTGGAATTACGGATAAATCTCTCCAGGATATTTACGTGTGTTGAATGCATCAGACATTTTTGTGATAAACAAAAATAAAAGCCAAGCTCTTACTACCTTAGCCTGATAATAATACATGTAAACTATAGTCACTGCTTTCAAACTTATGAATTAAATTCACTATGAGTATGAATCAGTCTCTTTTTACAGTAAGACTAAAAAAAAAAAAATAGAAATATTTTAATGCCAAAAATAAATGTAAAAATTAAAATATTCAACTAACTGGAGAATTTTTTTTTTATCTATTGATTTTCTCCCTCACTTGAGTTGGTTAGAGGAACATTATAACAGCAGTGACTATAGTAAACGGTAGAGAGGATGGATCGTAGAATATATTATGTTAAAAATTGCAAAACTTCGTGGATACCTGTAGAAGTCGAGGACAAATGTTTGAATCTTTTTGAAATAAATATGTATATTCCAAGGGCATAAATTAACCTTTATCTCGTGCATTTAAACGACCACTCCCTTATTCGTTAATATCACTTTGGTTTCTCTTTTTATTATTTATGTTTAATTTAATCATATTATATTTATATACTATTATATTGTGTCTTCTTATTTTTTCTTTTACAATTTTATTGTACTTATGAATTTAATACAGGATAAAAATGCGAATTATGATATAAGAAAATTCTACAAGTTCAAAGACCTATAGACACGTCACAACAAGAAGTTAAAAACCACGAGAGAATATTTTACTGCTGCTATATACACGTTGAATGATGGTTCAGAATTAGAAACGAGGTCGGGTGACGTCTCTCAAAAATATTAGACAAAAAAAATAAAAGAAAAAAAAATGTACACGTGTATCGTTGTAAAATTAACAAATATATTTTTTTTTTTCATGTCCCTAGTCTGGGTTTTTTTTCTCACTGTAAAACTTTCCATTTCTCTTTCTGATATTCATGTAATTAAAAGGTATTTTCATCAACTCGCTGAAATAATAAATGTATACAAATATTTAAATTGGTGTTGGAGGAATATTTTGAAAATTTTGATGGCGCCAAGGATTAATATATTCATTTAAGTAGTGTAAAAAAATATATTTTTTTTTTTTTCGATTCCACTCAGTTAGTATTTTTGCTGGGTCCTATTTGGCTTGGACGGTTCTGCTCTAAAAATCTGGAAAATAAAAGTACCTCAACGCGATTTTTTTATGTATAATTTACTTAGTTGTTATTTCTTTTTCTCATTAATTCTATAATTTATTAAAAGGTAAAATCAATGTAAATGAGATTGCCTAATAGATAAACGGTAATTTTTGATACCTCAAGTGGGGATTGAAATTGAAGTATAGTTGTAAATTAAATAAATTAAAGTGATAAATACTAGTTAAAGAAAAAAAAAATTAATAATAAAAATTAATACAATAAATAGAAATAAATGAAAATGTAAAAGAGAAAGAATAACAGATTAACAGTATAAGGCAAAAATTGTGAGATAAATTTAAATATTTACATTTTACAAACTAATTTTATTTATATAAAAAAAAAATCATTCATTAGAGTAAAATAAAAAAAGAAACCAATAGATGTTAAATTTAATTACAATCTTTGACATTTATTTTACATCAAATGTCTATCATAAACATCCAATCAGACTAATTGCCAACTTAACTGAATGTTTAATGATGAAATAATGTCGCTTTACGATCTCATCCGGAAGTCCGGTAATCATTGAACGATAAATCTAACCATGACACAGTAAAAAAATAAATAAAAGAAAAAACATGAAAACTCCATAGCGTAGATATACCATAACTGTGACACTACATATCCAAATGACGAATCTGTTTATTTATTATTAAAGTCTGTGTGTTACAGATTATTTATACCCATTTCTACACAAATAAATAAAAGCTTATATGGTGGGAATGAATCATGAGTATAATGACATGATTATAATTTAACGAGCATGATTATAAACATAAATGGTAACTGCCATATTGAATATGAAAATATAAATGATGAAATTAGCCATAGATGAATAAAAAAAAAAAAAGTAAATTATAAGTAAATATAAGAGGAAGAACAGAGTAGGAGAGTATAATTTATGAAGTGAAAGTGACAGAAAAATATATATGTAAATTAAAAAAAAATGATGAATAAATGATAATATATTAATGAATTAGAGAATACCCTGAGTTTGAATGGTATCGTAATTAGAGACAAAGAAGAGAGAATTAAAACATTAAGTAGTGGTGTTTGGCATTACCGTTCGGGTCCGGGGCAATCGGGTACAATGATTGAGGCTTTGTACTGTTGGGCCATGGTCAGTTGGTGGTTCATTGGTGATTTGTTGGTTGTTGTCGATTGTTGGTGGGGTTGGTGGTCCACACAATTTCCGGGTCACGCGGGTCCGTCGTTCCGGGCAGGGCAACCGGCAGGGCAACGGCGAACAGGATAACGCCAGGACAACACCAATGGGGGCAACGCCGGGGTTGGGGCGGGGCCAAGGGCACAAACCATCAACCAAGTTAGACCTCATACCATTCTCGTATTTCACATATTTTTTTTTTTTT
This sequence comes from Microctonus hyperodae, assembly GCA_030347285.1. Classification (NCBI taxonomy): domain Eukaryota; kingdom Metazoa; phylum Arthropoda; class Insecta; order Hymenoptera; family Braconidae; genus Microctonus; species Microctonus hyperodae. The sequence continues at coordinate 3,547,296 of JAQQBR010001833.1, read as the reverse complement.
AAATATTATCTATTTACTAAATTTTATTTTATTGATTTTATTGATGAGACCTTTAAATCTCAATTTTTTTTTTATTTATTTATTTATTATTTTACACCCACTCGTTTATCATCCCTATGTAACAAGCCACATGACGTCACGAAAACGATCATAGCAAAACAACGATGACTAACAATTTTTAACGCATCGCCTCGAGTCTTTATCTTTTTTTTTTCTCCAATTGATTTAATTTTTATTTCTATTTTCACATTATCAAAATAATAAAATATTTTTTGAATTGTAAAATATTGACTTGGTGAATTTATTTTGAATGTTTTTAAAAAGATTAATGGGAAAAGAGACCGAGGCGATATTTATTTATATTATATTTTCTCCTTTATCTTCATCATAAATTATATTTATGCAATCAATACCGAATTCGCTCAAATTATAATATTATTATTGTTATTGTTATTATTAATCATATATTGATATATATTTAATAATTATAAAATTGCAGGGAAATGTAGAAATATAAATTTTACTAAAAAATAAATAAATAAATAAATAAATAAAATGTAAAAACAAAAATACTCTACAAAATTATTTGTGTAACCTGTTTGGGAAATATTTTATGTAATATAGTGATTAATAAATGATTGAATTGTAATTAATTTGCAGCAATTTGTTTTCTTTTGTCTTGCAGATAATTTAAATGAATATTTTTTTTTATACTTGAATAAAAATTGATAAAAAATCAAATCATAAAAACTCGACAAGTGAAAAATATTTTTATGAATAAAACTAAATAACAATTCATAATCAAAAATATATATATACATGAACATATAATATTAAAAAATAAGAAAGAAAAAAATAAGAAAGAAACTTTTGAATTGTTAACGGAAAAACCTTGGAAGCGCAAAAAGCTCACCTGACTGCGGAGTTTCGTGATATTTGATCCGCCTTTTCCAATTATAGAGCCAGCAACCTACAAAATAAAACAAAAAAAAATATATACACACACATATATACATCACAATTACTCCAACTTTTTCACAACTACTTAACCTAAA
>JAQQBR010001833.1:3513137-3533174 GCA_030347285.1 Microctonus hyperodae | reverse complement strand
AAAAAAAAAAAAGTAAATAAATAATATAATATAATACTCTAAAGTATTTATACAAAAGAGAGGGAGAGAGAAAATGAGTCAAGTATGGAATTAAAAAGGGAGAGTCTCCCTATGGAATAAAGAGAAATAAAGAGTCCACAACTGTTGCAATTACCTTGTGCAACTGCATTAATGATTTCTCAGATGACCTTGCACGTTCCTTAATATCTCTCCTGTCTCCTTTCAATCTCCACCTTCTTCATTCTATTTCACTTTATTTATATATATTCATTTATTCAATTATTTATTTACTCATTTATATTTCTGCTCAGTCTATCCATTCCCAATCTCACATGTATGAACAAATAAAAATATAAATCTATTCTCAACAAATATTATACATTAATTTCAAGATGCATTAACGTAGGTTGAAGCAAATGACACGGTCACGATTGCATATATGTATGTGTTGAATATATAAAAGAAGGTGCAATAATAAAAATTGAATGATGACAAAAAAGGTAAGAGGAATTTTTATTCAATTTATCCACGTGCTCAAAATGAAATATCTGATTATATTGACATCATTTTTAGCTTTAGTATATACTAGATAAATGTAGGTAGTGACAAAATATATTTATAAAAATACAAATAAATGCTCGTAACTCTCAGCAAATACGTGAGATAAAATAACATAAATATTTATTATTGACTAATAAAATTTATCTTGTATATTATTATCCAATAACCAGTAGCATTACCGAGCAAATAAAATTTCTATAATATTTATTTATATTAATAAAAACAATAACAGCGCATTTTTTTCCCAAGATTTTTCATTGATAATTTTTCTTCTTTTTTTATTTAATAGGACACATATATGAATGTACTATATTTATGGTTTTTGGGTGAGAGGTGATGAGAAGATGTGCGTGAAAAAAAAAATTCAAAGGACCTAGTTCGCGTGTCCAATGGGCGTGTATGTATATAAAACGCCACTCGGGAGTCTCCGCGTGGTCGTCCGAATGTTATGTATGTATGTGTGTATAATATAGCTTGTAAGTCGCACAAGTTCAAAGTTTTGTGATGGCAACCGTGTGGTATATGGTTGTCGTGGCAACGTTTTGTTTTTGTAACGTTGCGACAACGAGAGTGGTCGAATCATGTTAAATAGTGTGCGAAAGAAAGGGAGATAGAGAGAAAATGAGAACGAGAGAAGAAGTAAGAACTAAAGAAAGAAAAAGAAAAGACTAAAGTGGTAGAAGGGCAACAAGAGAGGTACATATATAAGAAGAAAATATTAAAGTATAATAGTCCAAGTACAGAGTTTGAAGAATAATCAGACTCATCATTTTTCTTTATTAAAAATATTTTTACAACTTTTTATATAATTTACCGTTCAACTTTGCTTTAAGTATGTACTATAAACGATTGAGTATAAGAAAATTAGGTTGATTAATTTATAATTTGTTACAATAGTTAATGTTAAGTCTGATAATCATCAAGAGCTTTTAGTTTAGGAAATTAAACATATTTTTTAATATAGTGAAGCTAAAAGAAAATATATTTATGGTTAAAATTTATTTGGGAATAATGTTAAAGTAAAAAATTGATCTATAATTAATAAGAAAAAAAATTCTGTTTTATATAATGCAATTTTTTCGGAATATTAGAAGTATTCAAAAGATGAAATGATAGATGGTAAATGTTATTGTTTATGAGATTGCAGGAAGAGGAAGTGATAATAAATGCTGGCGAATCAACGCATTCAAGTGTAACTTCACAACAACAGTCTTTATAAATTTAATATACTCTTCCTCTCTTTCTCATGTTTTAATTAATTTGTCAATTATCGTATTTTAACGTCGAAAGTAAAAGTCTATTGTATAATTTATAAATCACCACAGGATCAACAAAGATTAAACAGATTAATAAAATAAAATTAATTTAAAATATTCATAGAGAATGAAGAGAGATAAGTAAATAAATTTAATTACACACAGTATTATTATTCATTAAATTAATACTTATTATAGTATGCACTGATTCGTTTGAAGAGTCAAGAATAATTATACATTACAGTTAAAAAATATCCCATGTATAAAAATTAAATTTAATCCTAGACATGTTGTAAAAAAATGATGATAAAATATAATCTTATCTATTTCTTGAAGAACTTTGTGTAATTCACATGTACAGTAAATGTATTCATGAATAAATTATTTTCCATTTTCAGTAAGGAAATAATTTCGTTTATTTTTTTTTTTCTTTGCATCATCATTGTCGTCTAGTCTTATTTAATGAAGCCCAACAACGATAATCCTTTGTTGTAGTATTAACTAAATACTAAATTGCGTTGCATCAATACAAATCAAATAGAAAATTATTGGTTCGATAACGCGTTGAACGACATTGTTGAAGCGTCGTTTCACGCGTCTGAGTAAGGGAGAACGAATGAGTAGAAAGACCAACTAAACGAACAAGGAGACGGAATAGTGAAGTAAATAAGTAAGAAAGAGAGAATATGATAGGAGGAGGAACAGAGAGTCCAAAGGCTTTCAGCGATGGCCGGCAATTTACTTGGATAAAACTAACCTCCCTGTTATAAAAATCATGGGGCATTGATCGTGAATAACCATTGCTTAGTATTTGTTTGCAACTGCAATGTTAATTGTTTCTTTTTTTTTTTAGGTTAGATAACACATGAATCATTACGTGTCGTAAGATTATAGTTAATGTACGTTGGAAGATAAAATAAATGGCATAAAATATTGACTGTACCACGCGTACAAAAGAGGGCTGGCCAAACGCTAAAGCCAAAACTAACCCCTAAATTATTTAATTGAATTTCATTGGTTTTATATTAGGTTTATGTGGTTAATTATTGTTCGATTATTGTGTTATTTAATTTGGATTTATTTTATACTTACTTGGGATATTTGTTGGACAGTTGAATTCGTTGATTGATGATGAAATCTCACTCACAAAAACACTAAAACTTTTTGGATACAGCAACCACGACGCAATGGCGTATTGGTGAATGCGTTTGACGACAACGCGATATTTTTCTATGGTCACAGATGACGACATCTAGCTGTGATTGTAAAGACTTTTGAATGTTTTAAGGCTATTTGATTGGTAATAAAAATACCAATGGGTTCGCGGTATTTATTTACGCGGGAAAATTTATTTGGCGCTAAATTTAAAATGAATAGTTGGGAATAGGAGAAAAAATATGGCGTCGTGGCCAAAATCTGAAAGTGATTTTTTACGGGAGATTGAAAGAATGGGGGAAGAAATTGAGATTAATAAATTGGGTATTGAAGAAAATACACGTAAAATTTTGGAGATTGATAAATCGATAAGAGAAGTTAAAATGTTGCAAGAAAAAGCTCAATTTGTTATTAAATGTAATGAACGAAAAAATAACAGATATCGTGAGCAAGTGGAAGAGATGAAAAAATGTTTATCTGATTTATCAACTAATCAACAAAACGTTGAATATGATGTCGCGATTAATGATTTACTTAATAGAATTGAAGAAATGAAGAAAATTAAATTGAAATTAGAGAATGATCTGGAAATTCAAGTAATGTTACAAAATTAATATTCATCATACACTATCTAATTATTGCTCAATTTATTCATCATTAAATTATGTATTATTTTTGTTGTAGAAAAGAACAAATGGAAAACTTGATGAAACATCTCCTGTATCAACCGACAATTATAAAAAAATTAAAAAAGAACATAATATTGAAAACATTGATACAAAAACTAATTAATAAATATTCATTTAACAATTTCATTAATTTTATATAAAGCACTGTACAAATTTAATAATTAATAACTAATAATAATATTCATACTGTACAATTATTAATAAATTTTCTCAATATACAAATAATATTAATATTTTACTCAAATAGTGTTTCAATGTATTTTTGCATACAATCTGATGTTTTGTGCATTTGAGGCAATGCTACAGAACCAGCTTTTAATGCACGATTCACTCTATCATCGATTTTTTGTGCAGCTGCTCGTTTTACTACTATTCTTTCTTTCAATTCATTATTCTTATCCTCCAATTCTTCCACGAGTTTTTGCAATATTTCCTGTTCCTTGATCATTTTTTCTGCATCATGAGATCGTAAATGTTCAAGCACATCACCTGGTGGTCGCCTGAAAGAAAAAATTTTATCACGTTTTAAAACAAATAATTAATAATAAATACACAAAATAATCTGTATATTAAATTTTTTTGCCTTACCATGCAATGTGATTTGGATCATGAATTGATTGTGTTGATAATTCCTTCAATTTTCCAAGCCCTTCTGATAAACTTCCTTCAGCCAATATTTCTTCCAATTCTGCATTCATACTTTCGTACAAATCATCAACCATTGTTTTATGTAATTTACGCAACAATGATTGCTTTGACTTGAAGAACGTGAGACATCCCATAAATTCCTCTTCGCTTTAATATATAAAAAAAATATTTTTCAATAAAAATAAATCAATAAAATATTAATCAGATATCAAACAACAAAATACTGATTACTGTAATAAAGTCTGACAATATTCTTTATTAATTTTCTTATATATTCATCACAGCGTCGAACTTCGTCAGAATGTAATCAATCTGTACACGATATACATAAGAAACGTTTGATTATATTTCTGAGAATTAGTTAATCATCAATATAATATAATATAAAATTTATTCAGTTGAAATCATGAGCAATATAATTATGAAATATTATAAAAAAGGGCATTTATTGTGCTTGTCTTTCACAGTGAATCGAGTACGTCTATCCTGTAATACTATCGCTGGGATCAAATTTTTCTTTGTCCCAAATACAAACAAAGGACGACATCGGCAACGTTCTCTTTTGAGTTCCCCCTCGCATCCAAAGTATAGCATAGCATCGTCGCCCAATTTTAGTTTTATTACCTGGCACACTATTTTATTTTTCTTTATACACCATCGTACTTAATTTTTCTTTACAGTTGGAACGTTGAACAATTTTTTCTTCGCCTTATACTAACTCAAATGATGATAATAACAGTATGATTATAAAAAATATTGTTGAATATGTGCGCGCGGTCAGGCCGGGACAGGTGCAATGTGATATTAAAAACTACAAAGTTGCATATGTCCAGACCTAATCGAGCACGCGTCGACGAATAAAAGCGATATTTTTCTTCATTAATAAATTCGCCCATGTGAATCATGTTTTATTTATCTTTACCCTTTAATCTCCCACTTTATATCTACAATGTTTCACATTTACCGTTCATCAATTCAACTACGTACAGACAAGCACAAGCAATTGTAAATCAATTGGCTGCGTGGGAAGACGCGCAAACACACAAATAAGATGAAAAATCAAGGCACGGATATTGGATTTCCGGTCACCAAAGTAACGGACCATCTTCAAAACCCGTTTGATAAACTGATGAAGAATACTCCCTGGATCGCGTCTTCCACGTCGAGTTGAGATGATGAACTGAAAAAAATCTCTGGCCGTAAATTTCGAACAACACACAGTAGACCCTTTGGCTTCCTTTTTCTTCCTCTTTTATTTATTATAGATATATTTTTTCTTTTTCATTCTTCCTTTTTCTTTCACCCAACTGAAATTCTTTGTGTATCGGACCGGTAGTGAAAAGAACATGGGGAGAGAGCTCACCCGAAGGTTCGCGTGTCCTTTGGGATCGGACAATGGGCCAAACTTAACCGTGCGTAAAAGAAAAAATAAAAAAGAATTCGGTAAGGCGTGAACGAAAACGGAAACTGGCTGTAAGGGATAAAAACATGTCAACGACATTGTTGATGATGATGATGATGATGATGATAATCATCATCATCACCATCATGTTAATAACAAAGTAATAATACCGCACACGATAAATATAATGGTGATCATCATAACGCTGCCGATGATTGTGAAGATGCTGCATAGTACTTGAACGAAGTATTATCGTTAATTATATTTGCCGGGACCACGTGAGTGACAATACAGAAGAAACGTGATCTTTAAGATGTGTGGACACACATTAGTATTCAAGCCACGGAGGCCAATGACATCAAGTGACACACCATCAGTGTGTTGTTTCGTTGTCCCGTTCCCTTATTCATTTGTCCATTTAAGTTAGACGCGAGACATTATCAACGATATATGTAGACTCGAAACTAAACACATACACACATACACATATTCATACATATAGTTGATATAAATAATGAAAAATTATTATTCAATATAATAAATGGATGCGAAAATTTGAAATAAAATGATAAATGATAAATAAATGAAATGAAATTTGCGCATGCTTACCTCACAGATTCAGCGATACTTTTGAAAATATTCTGCATTGTAGCACGAAAAGTGAGGGCGTTGTCGGGCTGCTGCGAAATTATTTCTTTATCGTTACTCTCTGCCATCTCGTTATGGAATGAAGACAGTTTCTTAATGTAAATGCCGAAGTAAAAGCAGCTAAAAACTTAATCCCCCGTGTGACTAGATTCAAAACTGAGAGTGTCCCTCTCTTCCACCTCTGTATGTCGACTGAAAATCTCTGCCGGCTATTCCTTTGTTGTCACAAAGCAAAAGCACGCCGTAAGCCTGTAACGGTTTTTGGTAGATGTATCGTGATTCGTTGTTTCACAACGGTTTTTATCCCCACTAAAAATCATATATTGTGTATATGTGTGTTGGTTTGTTGAAGAGAAAAAGAATAAAAGAGAAAAAATAAAATATAGAGGTTATGATTTAATGTAGATGGCGTAAGCTATTTATATTTGAAATGAAGCGCGAAAGTGGAAATTAATTAAAATAATTGAATATTTGTATGAAATTATGTTTAACACTTTTTTTCTTGTGATAATAAAAGGGACAAATTATCCTAATTAGTTGATATTTAAATGAATTTCTATATATTTTAATTTATACATTATAAAATTATTCTAGAACGATTTCTAACTGAGCGAACGCTTATATACAGACGAAATACAATTTATATTTTAAAATTTAATGTGTATATATACGTAATATATGAATATTTATATGTATAAATATATTTTTTACAAAATTCTTTTCTCATATTTTCTTCATTCACAATACCAAATATCAACGTATTGTAATCAGCTGGAGGACACAGTCGAAAATTTCTCTTCAATTCCCGAACAATACTTTAAATTATTATCTATAAATAAAAATAATATTTTCTTCATGACGAAATTAATATTTTATGAATGTATCATCCGTATTATCTATCATCCCAAATAATTTTTTGTTTAGTTACAACTAAAATTTATTTGGGATACATTGAATTAATTAATTTGTTTATAAGTGAATTCAAAATAAGACGAGTGACGTCATTGAAAAGAAGTCATTAATATTTTTTTCATTCCGTCTGTTTGTTTTTTTTCTTTTTTGGCTACTCAGAAACGTCAATAATTTATACATAATAGCATTTATCAATGTACAATAATGATTGTTGTTTTTTTTTCTCTTCTTTGAACGATTTAAATCACAGGTCAAGTGTGACATTATTTGTTACACAAACTGTTCACTGCTATTTGCACTGAGTTCAAGCAATCGCCACGCAGATCTTGGATTTAATTCACTTGGATCTCGACACAATACCCAAACATAGTTAACTCGCATCACTTTATCTGGATCGCCCTCGATTACTTTATTATGCGAGTCTCTCACGCACATTATTTGTTGAGATTGAAAACTTATTACAAGAACGGGACCTTGCTCCATTACTTTGCCCATCACCAAGTCAACATTATCAATATCTGATAGAAAAAATAAAAAAGGAGAAAATTTATAAACGTAAATTACATATAAATATATTGTTATGTATTTGAATAATTACCCAATATTTTATTATCCATTCGATAGCCCAACTTTTGTACTTGTGTTACTGGTTGCGCAATCACATTGTACGGTGCTTCATGACACCAGTCTTTTAATATCTTTAAATCGCCCCTGATCATTGCTTCTAAAATATTCGGTATAATATCAGTTTCGCAATCTCGTAAAAATTTAACCTTGTCAAAACTCGGATCGAGTTTACATATTTCAGTTAACGTTTCGGATAGTTCAGTTTTTTGAAATAAACCGCCCATTATGTCTGTTACTTTGTCAGTGAATAATCTAGATGCTCGTATTACCGCATTATCTGATTCATCATATTTCATTTTCCAATCTAAAACTTTATTTATATATGCATTATTCTCCTGAAAAATAAAAAGAACAAAAACCGTATTTTAATTTATTTAGAATTAATTTTTCTATTGAAAATAGATATTTAATGTTTATTTCATTACTTTGAAATTTTGCCATGACTGATAAAATTTTGAATCTTTATGTAATTCTACACCAGTTGCCTCAGTATTTGCTTCAACTTCTTTCTCCTCTGTGCCTAGGATTTCTTTACGATTTCTCAATTTTTTAGGTGGTATATAAACACGACCTTGGATTCCATGATTGTCTAATTCCTTACGAACAACTTCGGCTGTTTGTGATATTGTTTGAAACGCACTGCTTTTGCCAATAGCTTGACCAGTTTCTGATATCGTATCAGCTGCACCTTTAGCTGATTTTGAAATTCCTTCCCCTATTTGTCCTGCTTTTTTACCCAACTCTGTTTTACTTGCTTCGTCTAATACCTCTTGCACTTTTTCCTTGAGTACATCCAATTTTTCTTTCAATACTTCAGATCCTTTATTAGCCTCAGACTCAACAGATTGAAATTTTTGTCTTGCTGATTGTAACGCTTCGGATTGTTCTAATTTTTCTGCTTCTTCACGAAATTTCTTCAACGATTCTTTCATCTCTTTATTCTTCTGCATCTCTTGTTTAATATTATCAAAGAACTGAGAAAAAAAATTTGGCCTTCTCGATTCATTCGAATAAAATCTCGAATGTAATTTTTGATCTGCATAATTTAGTGATAGAGAATTTTGTGGAATTTGTACGAAATATCCTCCTTTTAATGTACAATATAATTTTCTTCGTGTTTGTGTGATTCTAGCAAATTCAGCTAAATTTGCTCTACACACTGATAGGTTCTGAAACTATTAAAATATATTTAGTAAGTCACCACCTTAAAAAATCGCAGGAGATGAAACATAAAATTAATATTTCTCTTTATATAATATATCTTTTTTTAATATAAATTTTATCTATTGTATCGATGATGGAATTTTTTAATAGTCAATAACTTTCATGCAATAATAATTCAAATGATGAAAGCGAAAGGTAACCATGAGGATGATTCTTTGAGATCATAACCTCTATTCATACATAAAATTGATATGAATAGAATACAAAAATGAAAGATACTGCTAAAAAGTATTTAAAAATTCAAAAAATTTACAAGCATTATCAATTACATGAACCGATAGTGTATTTCCATTTATTAATTTATAATATTTACCATTTTACCAGCAATTTTTTCAGATCTTTGCCGAAATACTTGAGAACAGGGGAAACAGCATTTAGAGACAGTCATAAATGTTTCTACATGTTATGTATAATTTCCTAGATTGTAAGGGCTACCAACTTACACTTGTTTACACATTTATTATAACTGTGCGATAAAGTAAGCACGTGTATGCTGTACGTGGGAATAATCAATTTATTAATATATCAAATTATTATAAACAAATAATATTTCAAGATGACGACAAATTTTGAAATAATTGTAGGAACATATGAGCAATTTTTACTTGGTTATAAAGTTGAGAAAGTTGATAAGGTAAGTTTTCCATGTGAAAAAAACGAAGAAAAAATTTTTTAGGTTATGAATTCCTATTTTGAATACAAATATCAATAACATTCTTGTAATAATAAATACATATAATTATTTCATATATTTTTAGGAATACAAATTGGACCATAGTTTTGCAACACATAGTCATATTTCCAGTATACGTTCAGTTTCATCCCAAAAACACTATTTAGCATCAGGTGGTGCTGATGATTCCATTTACCTTTACGACATGCGGACCCGAGTAGAATCAGGAAAACTAATGCATCACGATGGTAAATAATGTTATTTATTTATTTATTTCATTCAGAAATTTGATATCGGATTGTCTTCTAATGTTTCATTATTTTAGGTACAGTTAATTGTGTAGCATTCACACCAGATGCTAGTCATATTCTTACATGCAGTAGCGATGGAAGTATTGGTATTGTCCGATGTGGAAATTGGCAATTGGAAAAGCATTGGACATCAGCTCATAAAGGATCTGAAGTTAATACATTGGCAGTACATCCCACGGGTAAATTAGCATTGTCAGTTGGTGCAGATGGTGTATTACGCACGTGGAACTTGATAAAAGGACGACAAGCCTATGCTACTAATTTAGTACCAAGATTAAAACTTGATGCGAAATATATCACAGTTTTACAGTGGAGTCCAGAAGGAGATAAATATTTAATGGCTGTGAATAATAAGCTAGATGTTTATTCTGTTGAAACAGCTGGTATTTGTTGTGAAGTATCATTCGATTCGAAAATTGTGTGTGTTTGTTTTATTAATGATGATTTAATTGCAATCGGTCATGAAGATGGGCGAATACGAATTTACAATGTCATGGAGAAAAATATGGTGTTTGAAGTTATTGGGCATGAAAAAAGAGTTAAATGTCTTCAATATAAAGATAAATTTCTCGTTACAGCTTCCAGTTCAGGTGAAATTAAATTATGGAAATTTATCAAACAAAAATTGAAATTTTTAACTAGTGCAACGTGTGAAGCAAGAATAACATGTATGACACTTGTATAATAAGAAATATATTTTATTACAAATTAATAATTGTGTAAATTCTATTGGGCAATCATTGTAAAAATTTCATTTACATTGTAAAAACTTGCCACTAAAAATATTTTCTCATGTATATTATGAGATTGTAATATTTACAAAAATAGTTTCTTCCTTCTAATATTTTTTTTTTTTCTTAACATTCATTGCATTGAGTTTTATGTACAAAATTAGTCTTAACGATTTATAAGACGTCATGTATTACCAAAGTATGCATTTATGAGAAGGGTTCATAGGACTTCCTAATGGACAATTCCAAGCTTTGGAAAATTCAACATTATTTGATAGACTACCAATAACACGAAAGTGATTTGGTGCATGCGCTCCTTCAATAAGTTTTGACTTTAATGCGCCATTTGTATAATTTCCACACCAAACTTGAGCAAAACCTAGGAAAAAGAGTTGATCCTGAGTATATTCAGCCAGTCCTGGAAGAGCTTGTGGCGGCATGGCTCTTGATTTTAATCTTTGATAAGCTCTATAAGCTTCACGAATTCCTCCATTATCAGCAATATTTTCACTCTGCGTATTAATGCCGTTTACCTGTGGTAAAAAAATATAAATATCCAATCAATTATTACTCACAGCGAATATAAATAATTATAGATTCTTAGCAAATCGACAAGGTTGATTATGAGACAAATCAATGTCGTGCAAATTTATTCACCGTGAAATTATTACTGAGTTCAGGCAAGTGGTAACTGCTGTATTGCTTGATGATACACTCAACCTTCTCGTGATAATGTTGCAATGTCTCATCACTCCACCACTGACGCAAATTACCATTCTCATCATATTGCCGGCCTACGAATGGGAAAAAAATATAATTATTTAATATTACTAATTAATTTAAAAATTAGACACTTGAATTTGTCCTGTACCTTGATCATCAAATCCATGCGTGAGTTCATGACCCATTATCGCACCCATTGCACCATAGTTTATTGATCTACATTGAAAAATGAATAACAAAATGATGAAAATAAATAATCATTTATTATGTAAACGAATTATAATTATTCGTAGAAACTCACTCCAATCCATTTCCATAAAATGGTGGGTGAAGAATCCCAGCTGGAAATGCTAAGAAATAATAAAAATTAATTTCTTCGATGTATTTTTTAAATACAAATATTTTTTTTTTGTGATAATAATTGGTTAATTACTCACTAACTGAATTCAATGCTGCGCTATAAAATGCATTTACAGTTGTGCCAGTTGATATCCATCGGTCTTTATCTGGTTTTTCGCGTAAACTATTGAGAGTTTTTTTTACTCCAACGTTTGTGAGACTTAAAAACGTTTCAAACAGTTTTCCATCAATCACTTCAGCCTATAAATTATATATAAATACAATTCATGGAATATATTTACAGTATTAATTAAATATCTTTTTTTCCTTACTCCCTCGTAAAATTTATCAAGCTTCTGTGCATCTGAAATCCATTCAGGGAATCCAACAAATGGTCTCATGGCATATAATTTTCGATGAGCTCTTGCTCTTGTACCTGCATCCATCCATTCTAATTCAGTTACCATTTCATCAAATGCCGCTCTAATGTCTAACAACATCTGCAGAGCCTAGATATCATTCAATTTATAAATTATAATTTACATTAAAAATTATATTCTACATTATGAAATCAATTATATAATTAAAGTGCTTAAAATTTTGAGTTTAAAACAACAAACCTTTTCTTTAGCTCGTTCATCAAAGTGCTGTTGAACATAAACATAAGTAAGAGCCATTCCAAAATTAGAATTAACATTGCCAGTGCACTTTTTCCATCTCGGTGTTTTTTCTTTCAATCCAAAAACCTTTTGCGAAAATTGAAAACCAAGATCGCGAAATTTTTGTAAAGTTAATGGTGCAACCGTTGAATAAACACTCCACCATACAAATCGTGCTGTAATAAAATAGTCAAATAGGTCAAGTAATAAAAAATAAAAAATTATCTATAATCAAAACCATTTTTCAATGTACATGTATCCATATATATAATATAAATGTATATACATATAAGATAGCTTAACGCGACCCGTATGACCTCGTTTGATTGCAAGAACGCAATTTAGTTATAACGTTTTATTCTCTTGTCTCAACTTTTTTTTTCTCTTCTTCATAGCGATAGAGGCCGGAACAATAACAATAACACGATGATTATATTTTTTATCGTCTCCTTTGATTTTTAAAAATTCTTTTCCTCTCATCTTCATTATGTATACTACTATCATATGCATATAGTAATTTTAAATTTGAATTTGTATATAAATGAATGAATAAATAATAATTATTCCATCATAACCACGTACCAATCGTTGCAGGTGGTGTTGAAGCAAGGAGATTTGGAAGCTTCTGTAAATATCCAAGATCCATTATGATAACTCGATCTATATTTGTACTTATACTAACGTTGGTGTTTACAAATACAGCTTCAATATATTCCGTCCAATTCCATGCAACTGCACGAAGATCTGTCATTTCTTGAAGCTCATGAATTGTTAAATCGTGTACAAGATGACTTGAACTACGTCTTTCTTCAGGTGTTGCCATTATTTTAGCAATATTTGTACTGAATTCAAGAATTTCATCAGCAAATGCCATACTTTTATTTCCAACACCTGCTAATTCAACCATTGATTTAACATAACGTTTATATTCATTTAATTCAGATTTAAATCGATTTGGATCCACTAAATATCTTTCACTAAATCCCGGTGAAATTTGTTCCATCATCATTCGATTTTTCGTAGTATCACGCATATCCTCGTTGATGTAAAAATTAATAAAAAGATTTAAACCCAAGTGTCGTTGTGCCATTCCAACTATTTTTGATAAATTGAAGTTTTTTAAATCTTCATCACTAAAAATTGGTTCATTTGGCAGTTGGATTTTTTTTAGAACTTCAAATACTGGCTTCAAACCCAACGTCTCAACGCTCTCTGAAATTAATAATATTAAATTTCATTTTATAACGTTCAAATAAAAATTTTTTCATTGAAAAAAAAAAAAAAAAAAAATCTGCGGAATTTCATTTATAAACACAGACGATTATTTTTTATTTGTTTTCTTTTTTCTCACTCGAATGAGAATATGGGATATAATTAAAGATAGTTCAAATGATATAACGTACCAGTATCCATGCAAGTTTTATATAAAGCTCTTGCGAGTTTAACAGGCCTCAAATCATTATCCTGATTTGGCTCCTCCAATAACACTCGAAGACTCTGCAACAAATCCTCGCGTAATAAACTCAATTGATCCCATGAAGTATGGCTTTGTGGTATTGGATGTCGGGCAATCCAACCACCGCAAGCAAATTTATAGAAATCATCGCAGGGTTGAATAGATTTATTCATCGCTTCAATAACCCTTGCAGCTATAAAGTAAAAAACAAGAAAAAAAAAATTATTCATAACATCCAATAGAAAATATATTTCTTTTATTAATTTTATATTTTTATAATTTCGCTCTTCCGTTATTTCTATTATAATAAATCATTGGCATATCATATTGAATAAAGAATAAATATTTATTCATATTAATATTTATCATCGTGAGAATATAATACTCTTCATTAAATATTCCTACATAATATTTCAATAATAAAAATACACAGCATCTTGTGGATTACATGATAACCAGTTAATAGAAATAATATATGGAAATAACGTTTGAGAATTTATATTAATAATTATAGAGATATGCCTTGTTGATTATTATGCCAAAGTAGACATTAGATAGGTTACCTGTTTTTATACAATCATCAGTTTGACACATTTCTTTATATTCTTCTCTTTGATAAACCGCCAATTGCAAGGTCAGTGTTCCTACCAATGCGATCACAGCCACAGCCAACAGACCTACAACAACCACCAATCGTATCTCCTTTTTTGATTTCTTCTCATCCCAACTGAACCTTTAATACATAATATTGTTCCACCATTTATAAATCGTAATAAATAATCAATATCTTTATCAATTAAAATACCATTACAGTTGGATAAATAAAATTTAAATAATCAATAAATATATTTCCAATTATAGAATACAATATAAAATTTAATTTAATTCAATTTTTGATTGTTATTATTTTTATGCTTATATTGTAGAGTGTGTATAAATACACTTAGCCGGATGTTAAATGCTAATTGTATAAATGACAAAATAATAATTAATTACACATACCATGGTACATCCGATTGTCGTTTTACCTCCTCAGGGATTTTCTCATTGTTCTCCGGGTCATTTACCTACCAATAAACAAATTAATATTTCAAATATAAATATTTATATTATTTATATGTACTACAATATTTAATTTAATAATCCTTAAAATATGTATATTTATTTTCGTAGTAATTATTTATCATGATGACAATTGTGCCAGTGATATTCATAAAGAAAATTACAAATAAATTATTATCATTGCGTAATTTCAGGTGTGGTACTATGTACATTAATTTCCTGTGGAAAAATAAATGTGGACCAGGGTTATCAACGTATTTGGTATATTGCAATGAAGGTTTTATCATCATTTACCTCTGCATTATTATGTCCATGACACAACCACAATAGTTATTTTCATGAGTGTACAGTGAGATAGAATTAAACACCAACAAGTTGGAGACGATGATGATGATGATGTTAATTAGTTTTTACACAAGAAAAATCAATTTTTGAGATGATAGTTAATTATGATGATATTATTTCAATGCCATTGTAGTACATAATTATTACTAATTTTTTTTTTCTTCATTGCCGTCTAGTTTTTGCTTATATTTATAGAAAAATAATATATCGATTGTATAATATTCCCAACTTGCCTATCAAATACCAGACCAACCAGGCGTCTCGAATTCCCACGAGTGTATAATAAGTGATAGCCAGATGCTTTCTTTTAGAACTTGGCATCATATATAAAAAGAAAAAAAAAAAAAAAAGGATACTGAGAAATAAAAAGCAAGAGAAAAAAAAAATTCTATCGATGAAGTCATCTAAAAGGGGAATCAAAAAGAAATAAATTATTAAATAACTATTTTATTTTATCATATTTTTTTTGCTTTCGAACCTACCACAAAAACAACTTTGATAAATTATATATTATAATGTATTATTGAATATATAATTTAATTGATAATGTTACGATTATTTATATATGTTTATTTATTTTACCAATGAACAGATTGATAAATTATCTTCATTTCTAATTACAATGATTTTAATCCATTAGTAAATAAATTATCGATCACTCTATTGGAAGATTTATTTACATAAATATGTATTATTATTGTTTCCATAATAGAGACAAATCCAAGGCGAATTGAAGCGCGCGTGACTGACGATAAACAGGAAGAAAAAAAAAAACGAATGAATAATTCAAAACGTTTGTTTTCCGGATGATGATGCTCAACATGAACAGCATGTGCATCTCATTAATTTAAATCTAACAGAAGAACGTTACACTACACAAATATTTAATTCAGAATAAAATATAAAATAAAATTATTCTCATTTCATACAAACACAACAATTTCATAGATTCACAAACTGATTTATCTTCTATTTCTATTCACTTGTATGTATTCCTTGACAAGTAGATCAAAAAATATCTCTTTGAATTTATTCTATATAACACATAACTATTTTTCTCTTCCTCACTCACTTCTCTTTTTTATTTTTACATATAAATAACTCCCAGTGGAATTAACAATACCAATAGATAATAATATTAAAAAAACACAAACAATTAATGCAATAAATTGAAAATAAAATAAAATAAATAAAGCAATGATAATGAAAAATCTAAAAAAATAAAACTCTTTCTCTTTTTGATTGAACAATTGATTAAATAAATTGATGAACTGAGATTTATCAAAAGTTATTATCTCCTTTCTTCTTTCCTATTATTTATTATCTTTCATTATCACTTACAAATCAATCCTCTACGATGAGCATAACAACAATGACAAAGTACTAAGAATAAGTACAGGCCAAATAGTAATATATCAGAGTCAATGCCTCTGATAGCATTGACTCAATTCTCTTTATATTATAGATGACCTGGGGACGAGGTGTTGGATATGATGATGAACTAGTCTCACTTTTCATCGTCGTTACATATTCCTTCCCTAACTAAACATACATATCTCGCTTCACTATGATGACTATCCCACTTCCCTGATACTACTTAACACTCGAGGTAAACGTACATGTATATAATAATCCTACATATGTATTATATATATCCCTCGAATAAATTTCAATTTGTTATCAAGCGCACATGTGCAATGAATTTATAAATAATATTTTTAATTCCATTAAGGTCACTAATATCAATATTATTATTTTTAAGGCGATAAAACATTGAAGGTCAATGCAAAACAATCTTCCAATTAATAAAATATTATAATTAATATTAATAAATTAACAGAGAAAAAATAAATAAATAATATCTGTATTAAAATATGTATATTTAATTTTATGAAATAATTTTTTTTTGTTATATTTTCATTTGTGAATGTATAAATTACATTGCGCTCTATTTATTTGTTAGACAATTGTTGATCTATAATGCTCTGAAGAACAGAAGGTTAATAAGCGACCTATAATAAATTTATATTAGTGAGAGAGAAACTTAGTTAACGGGAGAAGTGAACGGAAGAGGAATTAGATTGAAGCAACACAATAACTTTTATGTTGATGGACATGTATGTATAGATACGTTTGATGTTTCTTTAATGGAATAATGCTACGTTGTTTGTTTGATGCCACACGTGTTGTTGAAGATATGACTGCCGTTTAAATAATATAATATAAGGTGTAAGATACACGAGATATTCATGCAAATATATACAGATACAGTATAATTAATTTGAATAAATATATGTGACAAATAAAAATGTTTATTTTTTTTT
Organism: Microctonus hyperodae; assembly: GCA_030347285.1. Lineage (NCBI taxonomy): Eukaryota > Metazoa > Arthropoda > Insecta > Hymenoptera > Braconidae > Microctonus > Microctonus hyperodae. The sequence continues at coordinate 3,515,429 of JAQQBR010001833.1, read as the reverse complement.
TGCTAAGATAATTCTTGACAATATAATTCTTGGATTGTGATTATGTCGTGTTGAAGATATTTTTTCGTATCTTATTTATAAAATTAATATTCAAATTTATTTTACTGTTTAATATAACAGCGAATTTTATCTGATTGAATTATTTGATTTATATTTATTTAAATTATTGTAATTAACACTCACCTTATACCGCATTTTCGGGTAATTATTTTAGCACTCTTGAAAATTCTGAAACAAAATAATAAAAGTTTTATTTGTAATACAAGTTTGAGTAATTTAATTTGTTTTTAAAATATCTGGGATTATATATTTAATTTTTTTGTGTGCATCAGATGTATTTATAATTATTTATTTGTTCTCAGAGAATTATTTATATTTATACGCATCGGGTTCTGATGTTGTTTCTTTAATGGCTGATGTTTTCGAAAGGGATCAAGTAGGAGCAAGTACACATAAATGCATTTAAATATATGAACGTTTGAAAGTAATTATGTACTGCTATTGATAATACTAAACACTTTGTTAAAACTATATAAAAAGAAAATAAATAGCTATTAATTAAAATAAAAAATTTTTAAATTAATAAAATAATATATTAATAAAATTTCAATCGCGGAATTATTTTATAATCTTCAAACTTTAATTATTTAAGAAAAAAAAAAATGTCTTTGAATAAATTTTATTTATTCCACTAAAAATTTTATTAATTTCTAATGAATTTATATCTATACTTAAATTTTTTTTCCAGGTCTAAATTATAATTCGTGGTTGAAGAATTTAATTTATAATTATTTAAAATGAATTGGCATTTTTATGAAAGGCAGTATAAAACTAAAATTATATATCAAGAGATATTTAAACTTATATGTATATTAATAAACAATATAATAATTATAATAATATGTATGGATGATATTAAAAATTTAATTTAATAATAATGACTCATTTATTCTCCTCAAAATTTCCCTGCGATAAATTGGTAAAGCCGCATAGTTCGACCATAAAATTTCGCTTTCAAATAAATAGGAATATAGCAGGTCTTACAACTTTATATTATATGTATATACACATACAAATATGTATGTAAATAAATATATAGATATATATTATTGTGTGAAATGCTTGTACATAAGTGTGCCAACTGAATCGAGATCGGATAATGTTAACGGTTGGAATAAACCGCGTGGAAAAGTGTTCATGGAGCCGGTGATGAACATGCAGAGTGATAATTTATCATATACACTTTCCTTTAAGACTTCATGAAGGCATGAAATAATAAAAAGAAATAAAATAAAATAAATAATAGTAAATATTAAATTGTACATATGATTTTACTCTTCAATAATAAAATAAATTATAATTTATGATATGTTATTCAAATGACTTACATTAAAATGCAGCAAAGCTTCTTTCAATATCTTCCACAATCTCATAGATGACCTTGCAAAAGAAAAATAAATAAATAAATGAATAAATAAAAATTATAAAAAGACGATTTCACAGAAATTAAAATTTGTTGATTATAAATTGAATTACGTTTGAGAGATAAATTGTTTAATTAAACTTTTAAGTGAAATAAATCTTTCACCCTCACACTCGGAACAAATTTAATAAACAAATAATTAAAATTATCAATAATATTCTTTCAATTATAAATTCGCAGTAAAAATTTCATGTCATCTCTTATTATCTCAACTTTTAATTTTTTTTTCTTCTTCTTTTATATATTTATTCACGTATATTTCAAGATATATATATCTGTGTGAATATCAATTTCAAAGTGAACAATCAGCACATTTTTTAAATATAATATTTACAAAACACATGAGATAATCAAATAAGAAAAAGAAAATAAAAACATTGAGCAAAAGACTATGATGCAGAAAATTTGTACATGTGTACTATATGCGATTATAATTTTTGTAGATGACTGTGGTCCCCGGTAGACCGGTTGTCAACTGCCAATAAAGTTCAGCGTGCGGAGGAGTCAACAGCGTATAATCTCTTCAAAAGCCGCGTTCCCCACTTTACTGTCTACTCTCCCGCCACAAAACTTTCGCACCCCCATCTGACACGTTTATACTCGGTCAATTTTCTACGCAACAATGTCTATATATGCATATATATGTTATAATTTTATCATTTCATTTATCAATAAAGCACATAAAAAATAAATAAATATGTATAGAGATAAATTTGTAAATTTATCGTAGAATTTTTATCTAAATATATATTGTATATTTTTAAATTCTTTAAACATTTTTACGATAATTTTATCTTTTTATAATGAAT
>JAQQBR010001833.1:3450150-3503240 GCA_030347285.1 Microctonus hyperodae | reverse complement strand
AAAAAAAAAAAAGAAAAGGTCAAAAATTAGCCACTGATTAACATAATAAGAAAACCCAATAAATTTACATTTTTATTTCTCTGGTGAAACAATAAAAATTGTATAAAATGAAAAGTCATGAATATGAAAAATATATTTCTGATTCATCAAAAAATATTGATTGATATAAACGTCCAACATCATTAAAGTGACTTACTAAGTCGCTAGGTCCGGACAATCTACGGTGTGGAGCATATTTTGGCACGCTCAGCGTGTCGTTGCTACCTATTACAAAATGACCATTATAACTTAGAAATAGCGGTTTAAAAGCTCACAAACGTTCACTTTAACTAACTTCCGGCCATTTTAGTAAATATAACTTAATGAATATAAAATATTTTTAGAATATTTCACCCAGTTTCAACATTCTCCCAACCCGCAATTATAAATTAAATATGTATACGTAAATTTTTAATTTAATTAAAAGAAATAAATTAATATTCTTTATTATTAACTCTGACCTGCTAAGCCACGATATCCCAATGAGGCAGTATCGATGCATTCGCTTTTTTCTTGTTGTTGTTTCATAAAATCATCGATGGCAATTCCTTTAAGTTTTGACGGTTGAAGAAATCTCTTTGGTATTCGATTATAAGATCCATTTTCTTGTGACTTTCCTGGACAACCGCCAAAACCCAATCCCAATAAAATTGCCTCGGGATCAGCTCTTCTCAATTCCAAAAGGCTTTCAACACTACTACAATGACTACTGTCAGACTGTAGACTTGGATCACGTGTTAATCTACTGTGAAAAATTATCAGTTAATTATTACTGTCCTTGGATAATTAAACAAATAATTATTCGTGTTTTTACAGCAATTTCTTTTATTATTTTAATGAATAATCATCGATTGTAAAATACAAATCACCAACCTTGAAATACTTGTCATTGTGATTGCTGGTGAATTTGGTACTGATATTGGTGTAGAAACTGTCATGACTGGCTTTTGTATTAATGATTTTTTGGAATGATCAGGCGTTGACGGTGGACTCTCATGAGATTCAATATTTATATCAACTGTTGATGTTTTAGTTGGTGATGGAATGGAATCAACCCATTGTTGAACTTGTCCACCGTTTCTTTTCATTTCCCAAATACTTCGGAGCCAATCGGTCACCCGTATTATTGCTTCCTTTCCTAAATTTTCTGGCATAAAAACATATTCAATTAAATTAAATATTCCATATATCATGCAACATCATTGTACATAGAATAATACTGAAAAATTTGTTCTTTCTCATTTTCCTTTTTTTTTCCTTCTAGAGACAGATCAATTAAGAAATACATATCTTGTACATATAAATTCTAGAGTAGCATAATTGCTCTAATGAGGAAAATACATAAACAGCATTCCATCAGGAGATATATTAGATGAAAAATTGTGCAAAAGTGCAAGAAAGCATAATAGGGCTTTCACTCACTGAAAAAAGAGATGATGAAGAATAAAAATAAAAAATAGAAATAATACATACAAGAAAAACATCAATTCCAGTGATTCATTTATAATCTATACAGTGATAATCTTACATCCTAACATTATTTTTTTTATTTGTTCACTGATGCTGAGAACAATATTATTATTTATACCTGGATCCATATCCTGGCGGCATAAACACACGTCAAATAACGTCAAGAAAAATATAATAAAAAAAATTACTCGATATAACAGCGCCTGTAAATATATTCTAAAAATGACTGACTTATTACTTGTCGAATGACTGACAAGTAAATTAACCATTTATGAATATTCATTAATATAAAATTATGCCAAAAAAAAAAAAAAAAATTGTCATTGTAATAATTTAGTGTATAATTATAATTGTATTATTTATTGAGTATGAATTATATATCTCTGTGCAATCGTACCTTGAAATTAAATACGTGACGACGTGCTGTGTCTGACTTATTATTTCGCAACTTCAACACATTTGGTTGTTCATGATTGAAAAATTAAAAAAAAAAAATACTTTGCGTGGTGAGCGTGGCTTGTCAGTACGCGAAGTTATTGAGAGACTGGAACAGCCACTTGTTAAATAGCCCCCCTATTACGAAAGTCAAGGCATCAGGGACGACGTAGTTGCAACTGAATTTTAGAATATAAATATCAAGCAGGTTTATATGTATAAATACAAGAAATATTTTAACATGACAATATATGTAATTTATCTGTAATTTAGAATCCAATAAAACGATTGAAAAATTTGGAATAAATAAATATTTAAACAAAGATGGATGAACACTTTGATAATGGATGAAATGAATTGTTGTTTAGAAATATGTTCATGAACTGTTGAATTAAATTTATAATTTGATAGGATATTATTTGAGGCTACTAGTAATTTGTCCGCTACTGGTTTCACGTATATATGAAGATCTGACTTATGCAAGTATTTAACAATACACAATCTCATATTTCAATAGGTATACACGTGTTTAATAATGTGTGTGCTATACCAGAGATAGGAGAGACTTTTAAATGACATAGTGAAATATTTGGAGTTTATTGATAATATTTGTCCATTAAATTTTGTCATTATCGTGTGGAAAATAATGTGAAAAATATTTTATCTGATGTGATTATCAATACGTGTATTTGTTATTGAATATTTAATTGGAATTTTAATTATAAAGTATAATTGAAAATTGTTAAAGGGTAAGGTCCAACTATGTCCAGGTGTGTACCAATTCAAACGTAAATATAGTGCTTTGTATGTGGTTTTTTTGTTCCAGGTAAAAAATTAATTCGTGATGTCTAGTAAAAAAAAGAGTAAAAACAAAAATTTTGAAAGAAGAAAAAGACATGTGGGAAAAGAAGAGAGATATTGTCAAGAAAGAGATAAATCGGACCAGGAGGAAGATGATGAAGAATTAGGTTAGAATTTATTTGAGTGATAATACAAAATAATATGGATGATTTTTATTTATTTGTTGTTTTTAGATTCGAAGGAGGAATCACTTATTACTTTTCCAGTTGCTATGTGGGATTTAGAACACTGTGATCCGAAAAAATGTTCTGGTAGAAAATTAGCTAGACATGGCCTTGTAAAAACATTGAGGTTAGGTGCACGATTTTCAGGATTAGTTCTAACTCCAGTAGGCACTAAGGTATATATTTTTATACGTTAGGTAATATATGTATGTAAATTATCATGTCTATGAAAAAAAAGTATGAATAAGTAGTTTTGTATTTCAGTGTGTATCTCCTACTGATCGTGAAATTGTAAAAGAGCAAGGATGTGCTGTTGTTGATTGCAGTTGGGCTAAACTTGAAGAAACTCCATTCAGTCGAATGAAAAGTCCACATCCACGATTGTTACCATTTCTAGTTGCTGCCAATCCAATAAATTATGGAAAGCCTTGTAAATTGAGTTGTGTAGAAGCAATTGCTGCTACATTAGTGATAACTGGTTTCTCAAAAGAAGCAGAATATTTTCTTAATAAATTCTCGTGGGGTCATTCATTCTTAGAGTTGAACTCCGATTTATTATCAGCATATGCAGCATGTACAACGAGCGAGGACGTCATTATCGCTCAGGAAAAATTTCTTGCTGATGCAAGACAAGAACGAAAAGACAGACAAGGTACAATAATTCATTTTATAGTCATACCTGCACCTGTTTCATCAATTTTATGTAAATAATAAAATTATCTTATTCATTTTTACAGCGATGCCAGACTTTCCGCCAAGTGATACTGAATCTGAAGACGAAAATGAAGTTGAGGTAGAAACAGATATAATTGTACCTGAAAAATCTACAGAGGACACAATAAATCATTAGTCAAATTAAACATATACTGAATTTTTATTGCTGATAATTCATATTTTTTCGAAAAATAAGTGATGTATAATAATTTTTTATTTCATTATACCTCTCAATGATGACAAATACTGCCTGGGTATTGAGTATATATTTTTTGTATGATAATACAAAACGCAAAAAAATTATTTCAATTTTTGCTGTATTTGATCATGTTGATTTAATTTATCAAATATTATTTTTCTTTTGAATACCAATCGTCAAATGAAAGATAACATGAAAAGTATCAATACTTCTGTAATTGAATTTACCTAAATATTCAGTTTTTAAGGCAAATTGTATTCATATACAATTTACATTCGTCTATAACTGAACTTAAAATTGTCACATAGCTCCTTCATTCATCGCCTCATTCATTCATTCATTGTATTTTGCACCTTACAATAGCACCTCTTGTACAGAAATTTATACATAAAAAATAACTCTACAATTTATATCTAATAATGTTATTGTGGCAAAGATTTACATTGCTTGCAATTTTCCATTTTTAGATTGAACTCTTCTATTTGCAGTGTCATTTCGAAAAAGTTATATCGATCATGAATATTTCTCGTTGCTGTTCGTAAAATTTGCTGAGGGCTTGTTCCAGCATCTGTTATAAAGAAAAAAACATTGTAAATATATATATATATATATGAATTATTTGCTTAGCTCATATTGGACCACATTGTTCATTTTATCGATGAAGCAATTAATCACTTACTTATTGCAAGATGGGCTGAGAGAGCTGTTTTATCAAGTGATAAAGCCCAAATTCTCAAATTATGAACTTTCACAACTCCATCAATTTTCATAAAAATGCTTTCGACCTCTGAATATTCAAATCCTTTCGGTATTCCCTCCATTAAAACATTCATCACATCTTTAATAATGGCTACAGTTGTAAAAAGTACAAGCACCGAAAAGAGAAAAGTACAAATTGGATCAACAATACTCCATGTTGGCTAAATTGAAACAAAAATACATTTAATAAATTATTAAATTGATTCATTTAATTTTCATTTTTTTTTAGGCTATGAAATATCTGGTTTTGCTTTTTACCTTGAAGTAAATTATTAAAGCAGCGACCAGGACACCAACGCTCTGAATAAAATCACCAATCACATGAATATAAGCAGCTCTGACATTAATATTTTCATCTTTGCCATGACTGTGTCCATGACTATGTCCATGACTTGCTCCACCATGACTGTGACCATGTTGATGAAGGATTAATCCCATTCTAGAAAAATAAAAAATTAACATTAATCCATTGCCACAAAAATTAAAAAACATTTACAATTTTTGGGATGATTGATATTGATCATAAATAATGCAAGAGATGAACTAACACGAGATTTACAGCAACACCAATCACCGAAGTTATTAACATCATTTCGGCATTTAATTCAAAATCTTTATTAATTATTCGCTCCACAGCAAGATAAAAAAGAATTCCAGTAACTACCCAAATGAGTAAAACAGACGTGAGTGCTCCTATAATCTAAAAAACGAAGAAACAAATAAATAATTTCAGTAAAATAAAAATAAATACTATTACAATTTATAATTTATATAAATATTAAATAGCAAGAATGAAATATTTACTTCAGCTCTATACCATCCAAATGGCATTTTTCTTGTTGCAGGCCTGCTTGCAATCCATAATGACAACAGCGATATCATAAATGAGGCAAAATCAGTAAGTAAATGTGCTGCATCCGTAGCAATAGCCAAACTGTTTGATAACACACCACCAACAATTTCAGTGATCATAAAAATTACACATAACACACAAGCAATAATCAACTTCCGTCTGGCCTTTTTATCTACTGCTTCATCTCTTTCTCTATGACAATGATCTTCAACTAAATAAAAACAAATATTTAATATACGTAATTGAATTTGTTATCAATAATTATTGACAAAAATAATTTACTTACATTGTGAATGGCTTTGATTATCGTCAGTTGCCATTTCTTCATCAATACTGGTATTGACAACAGTACAGCATCCAGACAGTTTGCCATGCACACAAAAAATGACTCGTTTATTGGAACCCACATCACTACCATCGGTTTCATTATTATTTGGTGGGATACTTGTACCATAACCGAAGGTTGCCTGATCCTTGAAGCTATAAACAAATAAAGATTTGCATTTATGCAGATTAATTTAATTTATTAACCATAATAGAAACACGATGAATATTTAATGTTATCCAATTAGTAATGCTTTATAATAATTCAATTATCTGTCACATCAATTGTGAGAATTGTGAATAAACAATGAAATTAATCAGTAAGGTAATGTTACTATTTAATATTATCAATTTTTTAATTTTATGTATTTTATAATTAGCAACGCTCACTTATATGTTCCTTGATTTTGTAAAATTATATTCATTATTACAATGTTGAAAGGAAAAATTTCTGAGATCACGTCGAATGAAAATTTTCAACTGAGACTGAGTCTTCCGGCTTTATTTCCGTCTTGTTAAGCGTTTGTTGGCTGTATAGTGCATTAATCATTTTGACAATTATCATTCAATATATGGTATTACAATATTATCAAAAGTTTAATTTATCGTCATTGGTTGTTTGTTAAATATATTATTCATGTAATAATGGAGCTTAATATTTTAAAGATGATGTTTATCTGTTATTTTTCTCCATTATGTTATTAAACAAATGATTATATTTATGGATGATTTATTAATGAGGTAAAATTTGGATATTGAAAGTCAGATGTTTCTGTATGCAATCATCATCTCATTCTTCCGTTTTCTTTAACTGTTATCAGTTGGTATTTTCAAGAGATAACAATTGACAATGATTCTTTGAACTATATGAAAATTCATTTGATTTTGTGAATTTACATTTAATATATCATAAAAATCGTTATTTTATATTACAAGTAATTTATTTATTTCATTTGTGATTTTTTTTTTATATTATTGCAGTGAAGTTGTGGAATTTAATGACAATGAAAAAAAATTGAAAAAAAAAATGATGACAAAGGAAATGGATAATTGGTTAATATAATAGGTAAGACTTTTTTTTTCTTTGTATTTTAAAAAAAATAATTGAAGGACACGAAGAAAAATTCTAATATTATTTTTTTTTTACTTCAAGAATTCCAACTTTTTTTATATAATAAATTAATGAACCTAGAGATATTTTAATATATTTAATAATTATTGAATCATATAAATATCATAAAATATTTATGTTTTTTTACAGTAACGAGAAATCGATATTCTGATCGATCCATGCGAAAAATGGTCAAATGTTGATAAATACACTCAAATTATATTGCGCCATGGTCTAATACATACTGGACACAAGGCCATCGTGATAGCAAGATTGACATATCAATTAGAAATATATAGAAAGAAAAAAAATAAACAACCATTTAGAATCGTCAATAATTGAATTTAGATAAAATAAAATCGCCTGAACAATTTAAAATAATTGTCACGAATGTCTTTGAAATGTTACGTGTTCAATTCGAAATATTTCTTTCGATGCCCTTCAATGATATAAAAATAAGAAATCGCCACGTGGCTGGACTTGATTATAAGTTGATGTAATATTATTGAAGGATGAAAATATTTGTTAATGCTGAAGAAGCAAAATATATTGGTACCAACGCCATATGGATCGGCTCTCCTTCTGTATTTGACTCATCAACATTTTTTTTAATTTTTTTTTGAGACTCCAATTCTTGCCCATCAGCAGCGAGTCTTGAATAGCCCGGCATTTTTCACCCAATAAATATCAAAAAAATAATACTAAAAAAATACAAGTCACCACAACTAATTCACTTCACTAATAATTTAAAAAATTTGATTAATTAACTATTATTTTATCATCAATGTTTGAAGTAAACTCGTGTTCTACACAATTTTTCATCTATCTCCATGCTTCACACTGGCATATTTCCCTTTACCCGAGGCTCTTTCTATCTAACTTTAACTTCCTGCATCATCGTAATAATTTTATAATCGCGTATTTATTTTTATATTTTCTACAATTTTATTTATCTCCGTCGTGTAATCACACAATTCATAATATAAATTATTAACACAGAAGATGAATAATTTTACACTGTTATAATTGATATTTTCAATGCTACAGAATTAACAGTTGATGCAATTTTATTTTTCAGAAATATAATGGTGAATAAACACTGTGTGAAAGTGGACGTTGTTGCTTTGTGAGCGTCCAAACGCGATATGGAAAGTTTTTCGCTGGACGATCGGGCGTACCGGTTGTCCAACGTTTGTCAGGTGTAGCAGGTATAAAAAATGTGTGAGGAACACAGTGAGCAAGCAAGAAAGCTAGAGAATAACAGAAAAAGACAGAGAATCAGAACAAGTTGCGTATAGAAAATTCACACAGTGATTCTTCATGAAGAAGCGTCTGCCCACGCGCAATTTATTTGGTTTGTATATAATCTAATTGAACAAATTTTTGTCACCATGCCTTAATTATTGTCTTTTAACATAAAAAAATTTTACAGATACAGGAATGAAATGCCAACGCAAATTCAAAAAATCAATTTAATTATTGAATTAAACCAATTAATTCATTGAACTCAATAGCGTGAGTGAGTATTAATTTTTATAACTCTCAATCGATAAAAATCAAATACTTCTTACGATTAAGAAAAAAAAATAAATAAATAACATTCTATTTATATAATCAATTACAGTTTAAAAAAAAAATATTAACTTTATCCATTGTGAATAAATGAATCTTTTAAACACAAACGATAAATTTATAATTATTTATATTATTATATTGATAATTAATCCAATTGTTATTCACTCACAGGCTTATTCTTTCCTCATCCATATCTCACTGTTTATAAGAAAAAGGAAAAAACAAAATATATTTGAAAAACGATCCAACAAAGGTGTTGACACGTTATTGAATGACTGAAATAATAGAATATAGAATTGTTTCTGAAATATAGGTGACAAATTGCACACGATACTGAAGAGATAAATGAAGAAAATAATAACAATAATAATATTGAGAATTGTTATCCTTTTCTTATTACTAACAAACCAGTAAGGTAGATAAGTTTTTTTTTTTAAAGATAAAATTGTCATGTCAACGAATTATAAGAACGTGAGTATTAAATATAATTTACGAACGAGAGACAGAATGTACATTCTGTCTTTTTCATTTCCTTTTTTTTCCATAATCTCTCATTTCAACCAATCTTTACCTTTCAAATTATCTCAATTTTCAGAATTGACCGATATCTCATCAAAATTGATATAACATTTCTTATATTGCTCTCTGTTAACATGTGATCGAAGGTCTATTAAATTTTTTTTTTCTTGTTTACCTTCTGGATAATACTACCTCATGATATACCTATCTATAAGAGTTAAATAATAAGTCTTTGCATGCCTCATCGGAATAATTCTATGCATGTATTTATGCATGATGTTGTAGATCCAGGAATTGACTGTGTATTAAATGTAAACTAATAATCAATTTAATATATCTATCAAGCTCACTTCTGTTATGCAATGATTAATTTAACGATGGTAATTTTCTTTTAGAAAACTTGGAGAGTTTGTCAATGAATTATATTATAATTACATGATTATTTATTACCAATTATAATAGATACCTTGAGGAGTAAATTATATCGTTTTCCTATGTATATTGAAAAATAATTCAAGGAAAAATATATATTAATAATTGAATATTGCATTAAGTATAACAAGCTACACTTATTTTGTAAATAAATATACATACCTATTATTTTCCATTTTTGTTTTCAAATATTTTCACAGCACTTATGTCACATAACACGTGGATAAAAATTTAATTGTAAAGTTCAATTTGCCAGTAATTTAATGAAATTATCTTGTGCAATAGAATGAATTTAAAAAAAAAATATATTCACTTATAAAGTAAAAATTGTCGATGCAGTAGTTTATATTATACGGATATAATAATTGTAATGTCATGCGAGAACTTCTCACGTTTACTCTACTCTGTTGTCTGCATTATTGTGACTATGGGGCTGTCATCGATAAACTATAAGTGTGCGTGAGCTGCAATCGAACGATAATATACCAATCAGAGTATAATATTTTTTATCATATCACCGTGACATAGTTTGTTTTAATAGTGGAAAAATTAATTAGGTATTATTTTTGACATGTTAGCCGTTTATTGTTTCGGAACAACACAACCGTTAAAATGTAAATTATTTCGAATGTATTTATTGAATTTTTCTTATCAATTGTATCTATTAAGATAAGATATAAAAAAATTAATATCAACATCGGTGATTGTGAATAGCAAATCATTTGTCACGGACCATTTCAATTTTTAGAATTACAAACAAATTCCCAAGTGATATCTGATTGAAAATTTACTTTCATTTATTAATTATTATTAAGATAATGAATTGTTATGATAAATAAAAAAAAATGTGCTCATCATACCAGTAGCAGCTTGATTATTTTTATTTTAAAATAACAAGCAATTGTCATCGTGAGATAAATTAAAAAAATATAATTTACACGATGCGTGACTTAACAATTGATTTAATCTAAAAAAATTTCTCGTACTTCTTCTGGGCTATCTTATCACATCAAATACCTGACAGATTCCGCAATAAAAAATTATTGACGCACAGTAGCCCACTGTTAATTTTACCCTCGGAAAATTGCATTCATTCAATTAAATTTAAAAATATTTTCTGACAAAGATCATAATTTTATTAACAATAGAATTTCAACCGAATATTATACAAGGCAAAAGAGTTATTCCGTAACTCGAACATAAAAAGAATTAAACAATAATAAAAAAAAAATTACGAGTTTTGACTGGACAGTGATGCTATGTAGAATAAATGTAGCTTGATTTAATTATAACAATAGCTGTAGAACACACAGAAAGGTATTTTATAAATTTTTTTTGTTGCTTCTAATCCTCTTATGTTACCTCGAGTGGCATTAGTTTCGGTCATTAATAAAATGGTCGCACTCTGAAAACACTCAATGACACAATATTTGTCCGAGTCCTACTATTATTGAGCACACATATACGTTTGGCTGTAAAAATTATGTCGTTTGTACAAATACTTATGGCTAATAACTCCTCCCACATTCAAATATTATATTCAGATAATTATAATTCTTCGTGCTTGGCTGCATCATCTAAAAGCAAAAAAAAAAACCACAGCAATTTATTAATCTAATAAATTATTACTAATCTACCAATTATTTATTCATACCTGATTCTTCTTTGTCCTCCCTTTCCAAATGTTTATTTTCATTTTCTATCCTATGCTGAAGGGTTTTAATTTCTTCATCATAACCAACCCATTCAGGTAGAATGCGCATTGCAGCTTGTAATTTAGCTTCTTTAGTCATTGGATTATTACACTGAGAAGAAAAAAAAAATAAATTAAGTTATGTAATATGATAAAAATAAAATAATATCTAATTATGGGAATCCAACAATTAATTAAAACTAACCAAGTCAATAGTCTTTGCATATTTTTTGGATTTATCGCTGCACCATGTTTCACACCACAGCCACTCTTGTGGCAGAGTTTTAATGGCAACTTGATGAATCATATTATTCGGTAAATCTTGATCTAAATTTGATAAACTATTTGGATCGGAACTTAATGCTTGATATTGACCTCGTAAACGATCACCAGCGGCAATGCGACGGAATCGTTTTAAATCCACAACATAAAGTGCACTAATATGATAAGATCGACCTTGTAAATGTGTTTTCCAATAACCCTGCCGCCAAAATCTAAATCCATCCATTTCTTTTCTACTATCACAGAATGGTGTATAAGCGTATGGTGCACCTTCCAAATCTAAGTTTACAAGTTCTTTTAAATCAGCGCGAACAACTTGATCTGCATCGACAAATATTATTTTTTTCACATCCAATGGAAACAATACATCCAAGAATAAAATTTTATAACCCCAAATTGTTCGCTGCTTTTCTGTTTGTTGATGAAGCCACCTTGGCCATTTATATTGTACTAATTCATATTCAAAGCCGTATTGCTTAGCCATATGTGGCAAAAAATCTTTTAGGGTTGGTGAGAGATAATTTTTCAAGAACCAAAATTTCACAGGACTCTTTGTGTGTTTTATTACACTCAACATCATGATTTTTAAAAATCGCTCATAAAGATGACCTGAAGCAAGTGAGAAAATGTTGATTTTTTCATCCTGTTCATCAGCATCATCTGATCCAAATGTCCTGAATAAAATAAATATGAATATATTATAAAAATGATCCATGAATAAATTTTGTTTATTTTTACTCAATATGCAAAACTATTCCCTGACTATTAAAATTAAATAAAAAGCAAATGCCTATTTAATATCTAAATGCGCGTATTGATGAGCTTACCAAAAATCGGAAATGCTAGAACAGAACAGAGAGCAAACCATCGATTATAGTAAGAAATTTTCAACTTTTGGCATTGCTCTAATTCAACGAATTTTTTTTTCTTTTTTTTTTTTTTAACTAATGCCTCAAATTATATTGAACTTTATTAAAAAGATAAATTTATCTTACCTAGAAATTGAATTCCATATACCAGATTTTTCATCGTCATCTGCTAAAAGATCCATCTCCATTTTGTCAGCTTTCTTTGATACTTTTAATTTTAATACATTACTCTTCAATGAACTAACGATAACTTTAACTTCGTTTTCATTTTGGATAATATCTTGACCATCTACTGAAGTGATATCATAAATATCCGCTGATCTGCCTTGACGTAAACGCAATAGCCACTCGCCAGGATTGGCTTTTAATTGAAAATATCCCAGATTTGCCATAACAATTGTATCAACCATCACTGGATGACTCTCAGTACCAAGAGTTATTTGCAATCCCCTTGGTGGATTTCCCATTGTTGCTTCGAAACAATGTCCTTCAAGAAGCAAATGTTCTAATTCAAATTCACTATGAACACCCATTGCAACATTATCCAATTTAATATTATCCAAATCGTAAATGCTATCAACTACTTCCACTAGCCAATTTTCTGGCGCATGAATGTACTGAGTTAATAATGAAGACGTTGGTAGTTTTGTAAATTTCGCAAATGCACCAACCAATTGTCCATCAGCATTAAATTGTAATTCAGGCTCGAAAACAAATTGATAAAAGCTTTTCAGTGGCATATCACTATTTTTATCAACTGAATTTAAAAAAACTTTGATGTTGCAATTTAATGACTGCTGCAATGTACTTAAAATTGCGCCAAGTTTTTGTGCACCACGTGACACAGGATCAACAATCGCTATTAAATTAAATGCTACATCATTTGGTTTAGCTGCGGGAATTTTAATTGCGCTGTGTTCATCGCCACTAAACGGCACATCATAACGACTTCGTGATTGTGGTCTTGGTACTAATAATGATGCTATTTGCATGATTACATCGTCTGAAATTTCTTGTTCATTATTTGCAGTACTTTCAATTGCTTGAATCGTTGCAAAATTCTTCAAGAGTTTATCGCCATATGTGCTGTCGCTAAAACGTTCTAAAAGTTCAAAATCTTCAGTGGTAAAACTTTCATTTATATCGAATGGTCCAAGTATTCGACCATTACAAACAACTGCTCTTTCAGTTGCTGCTAAATTAAGTGCGAATTTCGAATAATGCTTGTGGACTTTCAATTTAAATCCTTGATCATTCAATATGGCTTTTATGTTCTCGTCAATATCAAATGTTCCGTCTCTGATCGATTTCACATTTTCTTCAGTAATAACATTTTTTATATAGGCAATAATTTTATCATCAGGCAGTGATTCCATAGCAGCTATAACAATACTATTGATATTAAATCCAGAAGTTTCAGCTGCACTATTGAAAATAATAGTTAGTCTCACATCGGCGTTTGACTTTAAATAATTCAGCGCATCGTTTAAAAGTTGCCGGCTTTTTTCTTCCTCAAGATCTAAAGCAATCCAGTATGTGTAAAAATGTCGTTTATTACTTCGTCTTGGCATGAATAAATATTTGGAATTTTCTATTAACCAAGCTGAAGTATCTTGTGGACTCCAGTTTGAAATATCATCATTCGTGGGTATACTTCCAATTAAATTTAACCATTGAGCTTTTTCCGTTTGTAAAATTCGTTCATTCAATCGTGGCATTACATTTGGTTGATTCATTATAAAATCAACTACATCATCGCCTTCAGTGACTTCACCTTTGTATACAGCTTTTTGCAATGATGGCGTTTGAACCATGATAGTAGAGAGAACAATTTCTTCAAGAGCATCAGCATCAGTTGCACTTGGTAATGGTACACCATTTAATAATGCTTGTGGAAATGTTTTAAATCCAGTGCGTTTGATAAAATCACTAGCAAGATCACGTCCAATATTATATTCTGACTCTTCACCCAAGATATAATCAATATTTGCTGATGGATCACGGCTGCGTATAGCTTTTTTAACTGCCTCAACATCAATACCGTCAGTTCCATTAAAATTTTCCAATGTTGATAGAAAATAAACGGCTTCTTTGGGACTTTTCGTTTCAGATAAATAATGATATGCATTATTAACAGCGACACTTGCATCGGTTAATCCAGTTGCTGATTTATCAAAATTTGTCAGAAGAACAAATCCAACACGAACTGGTGCTGAATGAGCATAAAGTGCCTCGGCTGTGCTAATAAATGGTTTAGCGTTTTTGCTTAATGGATCGATAATTAGTACTAAATTATAGATATTACGACGAATATTTCGTAGCATTCCTGGAAATGTTGGACGTAATAGTGCTGATAATGATGGTGGCCATCTGTTGTAACGTTGATCACTCTCTAAATCATTCATCCAAATAATAGCAGAGTCTCTAATATCAATAGCAAAATCTTGATTATCTGAATTGCTCGACAAATCTAAAGCAATAAGATTATCCATTTTTTTATGGCTAAATCCAAGTTTATGAAGTGCCTCCATTACTTGTAATTCAGCGCGTAAAGCTTCAAGTAAACCAAGAATATCAATTGCATCTAAATCAAAAAATAGTCCATTGATAAATAATGCTGTGTCACTGGGTTGAATGTGAAGATTGCCAAAAAATATTTCTTGATTTAATTTCATTTCCTTTTTCATTTCGCTACTGACTTTAGTTCTTATTAATGATTTAGCTTGCATTGGGAAATTTTGTGCTATTTCCGTAAATACTTTTAAAGCTTCCGATGAGGGTGATTTCATAATACGTTCGGCAGCTTGATGACTAAGTTCTTGGAATTGCCAAACTTTTAATGCTCCCACTTCATCACTAGTCTCCAATAAATGTGTTAGTAATTGATCGAGCTGATCACGTTTATCAGGATATAAATTTTTTAGTACTTTAAAATTAATTCCATCAATTTCCTCAACGCCTTCGTGATCATCAGTCTCTTTATCTGAATTCTCTTTAATGTCAGAATCATCAGTAGCTTTATATTCCGTAGATTTCATTTGCAATTCCACACCATAACCCGATAAACGCAACTTATTATCTGGTCTTTCTCTGACATAATGACGAAGAATATATGTAATTTTTCCAGACTCTGCGAGTAATTTTAATTTTTGATGCAAATCGTAGAATCCAGGTGATCCGATTTGCCCGTATAATATAACTCGTTTATTATTAGACTTTGTTGATCCTGGATATTGATGATCTACTGAATAAATATCAACAGGCTCCCATGAACTGTCGGTTAATTCATCCAATTCATCAGCAGAACACGTGAATTTTCCGCCAACATCAACGAAATTATCGCAGTTTGGTATATTATTTTTGTTGACAGCCATTTGAGAAAACATTTCAACTCTGGCAGAATAAATTCTCAAAGACAAAGATAACTTAAGAACTGCTATCTCGGAGGGACTGAGAAATTTGTTCGCGAGCTCGATCGCATTATCATATTTTTCTTTATCTGTAACTGTGAAAAATAAAACGTAAAATCAATAGTTTAATTATACTGGGAAAAAGAAGAAAAATGAATAATAATATTCTACCATGATTGTTTATAGAGCTTTCATTTTGGTAAGCCACTTCGATAAATTTCCAAAAGTAATTTGAATTCTCTTCGTTTAGATATTCTGATACTTCCAAAATAATTGGAGTCTCTTTCCATTTTGCATTAATTAATGTTGTTACATATTTATTAAAAGTTCTTCCACTGCTTATGATATGAATGGACATAAATAGCAAACAAACGATGCTAAAATATCCCATCTGTAAATAGAAAAAAAATTATAAAAATATAAATGAATTCTTCTTGTAATTACATTATACATACAACAACAATTGTATCATAACATTAATATTATTATTCACCTTTTATAATTGTATTCAACAATTTATGATCAAAACACACCATTAATTAACTAGTAACAACGACCAATCCATGTATCACACGTGCCGGTTTGCCACACAATCAAATCTAAACCACTTGAGTCATGTCAAACTTGACAAAGTATCTAGTTTCCTAATTCGTCTTTCGTTGTTACAGATTGTGTAGAAATGATAAACAGAGAATCGTTGAATTATTATTTGTCACTGTCAATGATAACGACAAAAGTATTTTCACCAATAAGAAATTTTTCATCCACATATAAATGGCCGTTTAATTTTTTTTTATCATAGGCTGGCAGCCTTTTATCAAAAGAATACGTGTACCCTGCATACGTATGTATTCTTTTGTGTAATTTTCGACCTATCGTATCCCTCTTGTCATGTTACAAATTTATTTTATCATCTCAATGGATAACCAAACTCTATCTGATATCCTTCTTAACCTCAAAATCAATGAGTCCACTTTAGCTTCACTCTGTTCCACAAAGTGGCAATGTATTCTTTAAATTTATAGGTTAATTTATATTTAAAAATTTGGTTCATTCTGCGAATGAATTGGAGGTTGTCCATAGTCAGAAATATTAAATTCTTGTTATTTGATCAGTGAATTTTATCAGTAACAAGTATGACTATTGTTGATTATGTACAAACATTAGCGGACAATCCTTATTTTGGCGCAGGATTTGGTCTATTTGGCTTGGGAGCCGGTGCAGCTTTGCTGAGGAAGGGAGCACAAATCGGAACAGTACTTTTTAGGTATATAAAAAATTTATATTTAATTTTTTTTTTATTGTCCTAACATAAAATTGCAAAGTAATTTTCTAGTATCAATTGTTAATTCATTACAGGCGTCACTATATGATTACCTTAGAAGTTCCATGTAGAGATAAAAGTTATCAATGGTTACTTCAATGGATTACACATAAAGGTGCACGAAAGACACAGCATTTATCAGTGGAAACGAGTTTTGAATTGAAAGATACAGGTCATGTTAAAACTAAATATGATTTCATTCCCAGTATTGGTACTCATTTTTTCAGGTACAAATTCAATAATTAAATATACTATAAAAGTATTTTCATTTTAGACTTACGAGTAGAAAATAATATTAAATTATTTTTATATTTAAGATACAAAGGCAATTGGATTAGAGTGGAACGAACAAGAGAACAACAGACATTAGATTTACATATGGGAATTCCTTGGGAAACCGTTCAATTAACAGCATTTGGAAATGATCGAAGTATTTATTTCGATATCCTCGAAGAAGGTATCGAAAATATATATTCCATCATTATACTTTTTTTAGTCCGATAAATTGTTTATTTATCGTAATATATAATTTATTTCTTATTAGCTCGACAAATGGCATTGAAAGAACATGAAGGAAAAACTGTAATGTACACAGCGATGGGCAGTGAATGGCGACAATTTGGTCACCCACGAAAACAACGTCCAATCAGTTCAGTAGTTCTTGATGAGGGGATTTCCGCAAGAATTGTTAATGATTGTCGTGAATTCATTGATAATCCTGGATGGTACAGTGATCGAGGTTATTTTGTGTAACGTATCAAATAATCCAATAATAAATCTTGAATTTTTAAGTATTTATGAGAAACATGAATATTTTCTACTACAGGAATCCCATATCGACGTGGTTATTTGCTTTATGGTCCACCAGGCTGTGGAAAATCATCGTTTATCACTGCACTCGCTGGCGAATTAGAGCGCGGTATTTGTGTTTTGAATTTGTCTGAACGGGGACTCACTGACGATCGATTAAATCATCTTCTTGCTGTTGCGCCTCAGCAAACAATTATTCTTCTTGAAGATGTTGATGCAGCGTTCGGTAATAGAGAAGAATCAAAAGAGAGTACGTAATATTTATGTGTAAATAATAATTAAAAAGACGGACTATGAATTAATTATCATAATAATTTTAGTGAAAGCGGCTTATGAAGGATTAAATCGAGTAACATTTAGTGGTTTACTAAATTGTCTCGATGGAGTTGCGTCTACAGAGGCTCGAATACTCTTTATGACAACCAATTATTTAGAGAGATTAGATGCGGCTTTAGTGAGACCAGGACGAGTTGACGTAAAGGAATACATAGGCTGGTGTAGTGCCACTCAAGTTGAACAAATGTTTTTACGATTTTATCGCGGTGCTGACGATCCTCATGCACACGATTTAGCGAAATCATTTGCAGCAAATGTAATGCAACACAAACGAAATGTTAGTCCAGCACAAATTCAAGGATACTTTATGTTTCATAAAAATGATCCTGAAAAAGTATTGAATAATGTTCCTCAAATATGGGAACTCACTTGATCATAGAGTAATGTAGTGTATATAATTAAAAAATAATTTTGAATATTTTTATTTGTACAAGTTTTTCTATTGATGCGGAAAAATACAAGTTTATTGCGAGATTTGTAATTTTTTTTATATACCTATACATATATATATATATAAAATTATTATCACGTAGTGTTTATATCACTTTTTAATACTCTTGGTATGTATTAAATGAACTTATACATATTGCAATCGGAAAAAAAATATGTAGCATCTATAACATAATGCAATGGGTCCCGTTACTATCATATAACATCTATTAAAATTTACTGATATGTGAGTATTTACAATATTCTACTCTATACATAATTTAAAGTAATTTCAGTATTGAAATTTATATGTTTATAGAGTTCACGTACATGATAAAATATGAACAAGTGAAATCTAAAATATTAAAAAATTTTTTATAAATAAGATTTATACATTAATTGCGAGTTTAGATTTTTTCATTCTTAGAATGTCCATATAAATGGTTCATAATTTAATGGATCTGTTTGCTCCATATGACTGTTATTTCCAACCATACACGATGAATAAGTGGTAACACCAGGATTACCTTGACTCGATACTGGTGGAACCATACGACAGTCAGGTCTTTGTTGTATGATAGGGCCGATTGTTTGCATCGGCTGTGGTCCAGGTGGACATTGATTGACTGTTGGAGGTGGCAAAGTCAACGGTGCTACCGAAATATGAACTGGTTGCATTATATTCGGGTCCGGGGGATAATTCGTTAACGCACCTGTGTCATGATATTGTATTGGATTTGGTTCTGGTATTAAATTCGTCGGTGGTGGCACAATTTTTTCTTGCTCAGTTTCATTATCAGTCTTCTTTTTACGTGTTATACGTTTCACCGTAGGTGCTGTTGATTTTTTTCCTGATCCACAAGATTTTTTCTTTTTTTCACTATGCAATTTTGGTTTATTCGGCCGATTTCCACTCGGTTGCCACAAATGAACAGTATGAACTGCGTTACCCTCACCCTGTTTCTTTCCAAGTTTCCAACTGTGAATTCCTGCCTTATGCAGCCGTTCGCGTATTGTATCAACGCTGCAATTCAAACCAAGCGCAGGGGCTACATGTTTAGCTGCAGTTAATGGATGTTGAGTTGCCATAGCAATAATTGCATCGTCTTGTTCCTTTGTAGTAATTCTTCTACGACCTTTCCTTTCTTTTGTTTGCACATTGCCCTCTTTGTTCCAACGCTCAAGCCACCGTTTCACCGTTCTCTCTGATCTATTAATTGCTAATGCAATTGATAATGTTGATAATCCAGCTTCAGCCATTCCAATCATACGATTTCGTATCTCTACTGATGTTTCAAGTGTACCTTTTGCTTTTCCACCTTTTTTCTTCGTTTTCGATTTACGTTTATCCCTTTCATCATCACTTTGTCTCGAGTCATCTTTGCTTAATTCATTATCATCATCTGTCACGGAATTCTCATTGGAACTACATGAATTCGAACAACTACTTGAACGCATTATTTTTCCAGTCTCAACATTTTCTGGTGGATTTTGCATTTGAGTTTGCTGAACTTGCTCCATTTGATGCTGCATTTGGTCTATTTGATGAGAATTATGATGGTGATGATGATCATGATGATGATGATGATGGTGATGAGGATGATGATGGTGGTGATGTAAAGGATGCTGCATCGATTGTTGACTGTGTTGTTCTTGCATATGTTGTTCCTGTGCGTGCTGTTGAGCCTGTTGAACATGTTGCTCTTGTTCGCGTTGCGTGTGAAGCTCTTGAAGATGCTGTTGTGGTGGTGGCTGATCATGTGCCATTGGATTTGACTGACTCGGAGAATAATGATGACTATTTTGAACTAAATCTAGTGGCCAACTTTGCGTTAAATTAATGGCTGAATGCGGATGTTGTGGATACATAGGATGTGCTGGCAATGACAAACCCATGGAATTATTATATTCTGATTGGTCATCTATGAGTGATTGTGGCGGGTGATGTTGAGTTTGTAGTTCAACATTTTGTGATTGGTGTTGCTGCGTTTGTGACGATTGCTCTGGAATATTTTGTTGGAAGGCAAATGTTTGATTTTGTGGCAATTCATCTTGCTGTTGCTTGGATATTTCTGGTGGCGCACCATCATCTTCATATACATTTTTTGATTTAACTTTCCTCGTTGAAACTTTTTTTTTTAACACAGCTCCAGATTTTTTCGATTTATTTCCACTTTTTTGATTTTTTTTCTTACCCAATTGAGTCCCTGTTGGTCGCCATACTGCTTGCTGAATCGCAGCACCGTCTGCGTCGCTGTTAAACACAAAAGAAAAAAAATAAAATAATGTATATTCATATTATAATGGAATTAACAAAGTCATTGATTTACAACAACATTTACCCCAAAGGAATTCTTTGAATATGCTTTCTGGACGGACTCCAATTGTGAATACCAGCTTTGTGTAATCTCTCTCTAATTGTATCCACAGAACAATTAAGTCCTAGTGCTGGAAGAACGGCTTTAGCTGCAGTAATCGGTGTTTGGGTTGCAAGCCTAACAATCGCTTCATCTTCCTCAACAGTTGTTGCTCTTTTTCTTCCACATCTGTCTCTAGTTTCAACAGTTCCTTCTTTATCAAAACGATTCAACCATCTCTTTACAGTTCGTTGCTGTGAAAATAAAAAAATTCATCAATTTATAAAATATATTTTATTCAAATCCCAACAGTCATGTAAGCAAAATAACAATTTTTATCTGAACAACTCACAGAGCAATTAACAGCTGCAGCAATTTCTCTCAAACCTAGTCCAGCTTCATACATGCCAACCATTCGATTTCTCAACTCTGGAGTAGTTTCATGAACTCCTCGTGTCTTCCCCATGGTTAATAGTAATCTATTATCAATAAACATTTAAATCTCCCGCGGCATGATTTTTAAATCACGTGCCTATGATAGCCAACAATATGGCGCTGAAATAGCCTTTTAAATTCATTTATTGCAGGTTAAATAAATGAACAGCATAATCATCAAACACAATCAGTCCAAAGTTTAGCTAAAAAACAATGTATTTATATTTCTTCACTTGAACAATATTCAAATATTCAAGTTGTATAACCTTTATCAATGATATGAATATATAATTGTCTTGGAAAATCGCATCACTGAGCAACAGGAATGATAATTGTACATGTCTATATAGTACCATGTACTTTTGTATTGTTGTGACTAACAAAAATGATTCCCGAGGCAATTTTTAGCGTCTCTTGAAATTCAATATTATAATAGTGCACTATAAATACACACTATGATTTATTAAATAATAAATATTATATATTTCACTGATTATTTATTTATTATTTAATTATAGATATGTAAAATGTATTACATATTATATTGACACAGGGAGGATCAAGAGTGAAAATGCTTTGGAGTCAATACAACTTCAGCTGTACAGTCTGTGGAAATTATTTTGACCTGTAGGTATTTTAACAATGATTGTAGTTAAGAGTTTATTAATACATTTATTAATTCCACAATCATTTTGATATTAATCAGACGAATGATAAGCACTAGTTTATGAGATAATTTTTAACTTGATTCAATATATTGCTGTGAAATGCTTTAAGAACACAAATGAACAACGTCAATTTCACTGCAGTTGACATTTTATATGTGATCAACACTACATGTATATATTCCATACACGCCATTTGATGTACAGTCTGTGGAAATTATTTTGACCACAAAACTCGACGTTAGATTATAATTCGATTGATGCATGAATTCATAATTAAAATATATATTATATTAATTTGAAAAATTAATATTACGAAAAAAAAATTATTTTTAAACTATGCAGAATAATTATCTCTTTATCAATGCAAATTAATATTATAATATCACAATCTCTTTAAATGTTATTTTCTTTAATTTGCTTAAAAAGTAAATTATTGTGTAAAAGAAATTACAGAGTATATTATTATTAATATTCATGTATAGATATATAAATCAAATATTATTGTTCTTTATATTTGAGAATAATATTTCGAAAAATAATCAAGATATATTATTCATATCATTCATGCTTTAATATTTAAATTAATTGTTATTATATAATAATTTACTTTTGAACAATTTAAAAAAATCCTGATTAAAAATTCATTTTTTTCCTTATAGTGAATATTATTAATCGCTGATTAATAAATGTTTATAAACATTCAAATTATTATCTAGGTGAAACATAGTAATGTATAAATGAATAAAATGTGATGAGAGATTGAGATATAATATGCAAATACATTTCTTATCGAAAGTGTTAAAAAGATCCTGGTAAAAACATTTGATTGATCACAAAAAAATAATGCTACATAAATAGAAATCAATGATGATTTAGCATCAGATTTTTGTGACTAACAACGGAAACTATTAAAAATCAATGGGATTTTTTTATCAGGGGAGACACCCACGAGATGAAATAAACGATAGGGTGGTAAAGTCTCTAAAGTACTAGCATCCGCCGTTCAAATATCTGTACACGTCAATGCTCGCTCACAACGCAATGCGTCCCATCCATTATTGCAATAAATTTATTTTTTTTTCTTCATTGCTCACATACATAAAACGCCAACCTCTGTATATAAAATATCAAAATATACATATGTACATTGTTCATTATAATAATCCACATTATCTGTATATTAATATATCTATATACTGATTCTCATTGTCATTTCGCCTCGTTTTATCCTGGAGCAATCAGACATCAACTGTACTATGACAAGTACCCTTTGCATTAGTGTGTGAATTGTGCGAATTATATAGGCCACATAGAGATTGTAAAAGCTTGGATCACATCTCGTTGCTCTTGCGCACTCCTACATTTGCAAGGGGTCAAGTCGCGTGTGTTCACCCCGTACAGTACATTGTATTTATTTCATTGCCATTGAGCAATTGTGTACGGCAACAACCCTCGCTGGTGGGAAAAAACAAACTGCAACAAAAACATTGAGTTAACGATATACTAGAAGAAAAAAATATCAATCAATTTAATCATGAGGAATTTAGTGGTGGTGCTTTGTTTAATTCAAGCTTCTTTCGTTTCTTGTGGGGTAGGTTTTATTCGTATGTTATTTCAAATTTTATCTCACGATTTATTAGCAATTTTTCATAAAAAAAAAATATAAGCTGTAAGTATATAAATACAAAACTGAAGGATAATATATGAAAGATGAAAATTTAATTACCAGGATTTTGTGACGACAATTCTTTCCATGAACTTGTTTGTTTAATATTTTCATTTTTTTTTCTTTTTTTTTTATTGAGAATGAAAATGATGATTGATGGTGATATAATTGTTTTTCAGTCCCGGCCAAGTTTCGTGTCCGATGAAATGATTGCTGTTGCTGCAAGTGTGGTAAATGCATGTCAAACGCAAACAGGCGTGGCTACTGGTAATTAATTTTCCGATTCATATTTAAATATCGGCTTCGTGACAATTTTTTTTTTTTTCCAATAATTGATGTCAAAGGATATTTATTCGTTTTTTTTTTGTGTAGCTGATATTGAAGCTGTTAGAAATGGTGAGTGGCCAGAATCACGTCCACTGAAGGTAAAACATATATTAAAATTAATTTATAGAATAATCATTGATGAAAAAATTTAATTATTATTTGTTTTTTCTTTTGAATTTTAGTGTTATATGTATTGCCTATGGGAGCAATTTGGACTTGTAGATGATAAAAGAGAATTAAGTCTCAATGGAATGTTAACATTTTTCCAAAGAATACCGGCATACCGAGCCGAAGTTCAAAGAGCAATTAGAGAGTGCAAGGGGATTGGTAAATATTTGGGTATCTATTCGTTGTTTTTTATTTTGTTTCCTTATGAGTGTACTCGAAATTTTATTTTATTAAATTTTATATTTAAATAATTTTTTCCTAATTAATATTTATATCTTTATTTATTTTCTTTTTAATTTTGTGTATGGGAATATTTTTATTTATATTAATATGCAATTTTATTTTACTTATTTTGATTACACTCTTTTTACTATCACCAACTTGATTGGAGGGAAAAAAAATTAATTCAATTGATTTTATTCAACAGCACATGGAGATAACTGCACATACGCATATACTTTCAACATGTGTTATGCAAAATTATCACCAAAGGTATGTAGTTATGATTTATTTATATTATTTTGATTAATAAATTATTCATGTCATGTAATTTATTGATTTATATTTTTATTCCAGACCTATTATTTATTTTAAAATAAAAAATTTGTCAATCTGAAGAGAAATAAAATGAATAAATTGTCACTATTTAATTGAGACCAAAGAACAGAAGATCAATAATTAAATTCGCCGAATATATAATCAAAATAATAAGAAAGAGAACCACAATTATAATCCAA
Organism: Microctonus hyperodae; assembly: GCA_030347285.1. Lineage (NCBI taxonomy): Eukaryota > Metazoa > Arthropoda > Insecta > Hymenoptera > Braconidae > Microctonus > Microctonus hyperodae. The sequence goes on along the minus strand of JAQQBR010001833.1, from coordinate 3,478,274 downwards.
ACAATAAAAAATTATACAATTATTGATTGATGAAATATTGTTTTTGTAATGAAAAATCTTGCATGTTCGATGTATCAATTTATATACATAGAAATAAATTAAGTAAATATATAAGTGATTCAATGTAATAACTTTTTTTTTCATATAATATTTCAAAATAAACACTTGAAATATGGCGATAATAAATATTTACCAAGAATATCCTTCTGCAACTATGTAATTTACTAAACTATATATTATCAAAATTATTTCATTGAATAAAAAAAATCGTATTATTAATTATCTATGAACGATATTATAATAGTTCATTAGAATTCTAAATGAATATAGTGAATGGAAGGAAAAAAAAATGACGTGACGGTCCAAGTACAAATTTTTTGTTCCAATCAAAGAGATACATCACAGCTAGCTCAAAGGTATAAAACATTTAACCCTGCAATGAGATCAAACAGTCGTGATAAGTCAACTTATTCAGCAGTATCAAAATTAATATTTATATAAACACTTTACAAAAATGACTAAAATTCTGATTTGTGTTTTAATTGCATTCCCATTAATTGCAATGATTCATGCTGGTGTAAGAGAAATTATCTAATATTATTTTTTTTCTATTTCAGTCTGCCGAGGATTGTTAAAATGAAATTTGTTTTAATTTTATTTGTTTAACACAGCCAATTCCCGATGAATTCAAAGAAGTAGCTCCAGGCATTCGCGAAACTTGCATGAAAGAAAGTGGGGCTGAAGAAGGTATGAGGGCAAATCAATTGTTGAATTTATTGTATTGAATTGTTTGATTAAACAATTTAATATTTTACGTTGAATTTATGATATTATGATATTTTGGTAGCAATTATTGAAAAAGCTGCTACGGGTGAATTCATTGAAGACGACAAATTCAAGTGCTATACAAAATGTGTTTTTGATCAATTTCGATTAATTAGTAAGAAGGGATTTAATTTCGAAGCAATGCTTGGCTTGTCTCCACCAAAGATGAAAGATACGGCAGTTAAAGCAATTGCTGCGTGTCGCGACACAAGTAATTATTTAAAAAATTCTCTTACATTTTTACATTAATTAATATTTTATATATATTTTTTTTTAATAATTGAATTAAATTTTTTATTTTTATTTCAGAATGGAAAGAAAATGATTTGTGTGATTTATCATATAATCTCGTGAAATGTTTCTACGAAACTGCACCTGACGAGTACTTTATCATTTAAATATCTATTAAAAGTCCTAATCGAAAAAGTAAATGATTAGAAAAAAGAAAAAATAGAGAAATCAGCTGTGTACTATAATGATTTAATGGTAAACTCAATAAATGAACAGTTTTTATTAGAACTTGTTATAAGATATTATTCTCTGATTATATTCATCATAAAGTGCTTGAATAATTTTAAAGTTAAGTATTTCATGATGAAAATGTAATGAAGATGTCAAAATTGATAGTAAAAATTTTTAAAAAGTGATCTCATGAGGATATAGAAGCAAAAATTTAATGTATTGTAAATAGATTTAATGTTTGAATTGATTAAATAATTAATCCGCAGCTTGGATGAATTATTTTGTTATATCTTTTGTTCCATAAATATTTACATTCACTATTACTTTTTTATTTAATATTACCTAATAGTATTTTATTTCAAATTCCACTAGTCATTTTATTTACAATGACCATACAATCATTACACTAATACATTTCATTTATACAATTATTCCAGTATAATCTGAAGTAATTACTATTCCATATTCAAAAAGTTTCTTCGTCTTATAATTTTTTTTAATCTATACACATTTGCACCATTGATAAATCCAATTTTTGCAAACTCTTTAAATCAAAATAATGCTCGACGAATCAATCGCTGAATTATCCATGACAAATAGCAAATTTTTTTACGCCTTACGCGGTTTCGTTTTCTTTTTATTAATATTCATAATTTGTTCAACGATTATGTCATCCTCACGTGGATTAATTGGTAAAACTGGTGGTGCTGCTCTGGTTACAGGTACTGATTTCGACCAATTTTCCACCGCAACATTTAACCAACTCCACAATTTATCACGATTTAAAAATGCTAATGCAACAAGCATAATAAATGGCAATGCGATAACTGACGTTTGTGTCATTTCACTTTGATCAACTTTTCTCTCTGCATTGAATGTCAATTCAATTGCTTTAAATGACGCATTAGTCTCGAAATAAATAGGAATGGTTTTGTATTTATAAAGTGCTGGTGATAATGATGATTCCAATTGTACAAAGTACTTTCGATTATTGGATTGAAGTGACGGGAAATGAAGAAGGAATCCTGGATTATTGTGACTGGTTAATTTTGCCGACTGTTGTGGATCAATTTTACTTGTGTGTATCGGTGAATCCGGTTGATCTTCACGACACAATTTGACTTTTAATGTTCGATAATGCTCCGGCTGATCGGTGTGAACATGCACAGACAAATCGGAGCGTGAAATAGGATGAAAAGCAATAAATCGAAGGCCATTAATATCCTCTTTCGGTTGTATTGCAATGGAACTTGGTGATGAATGTGTAATATGAATATTATCTTCAACATTATGCTTCAATCGAACGATATACTGACAAGTTGGCTGCAATCCACGTATTCTAAACTTTCCATTCTCCTCAGTAGTAGCTTCTTCCTGAAGATATGCACAATCACCCTGTCCTTGAGCTTCGATAATTAATCCAGACTCAGCTTCGCCATTTAATGATGTCACAATACCATAAGCACTAAACGCAACTCGATTTCCTGATAATTTAACTTTCAATGTTGCGCCTTCGGCTATTGTAATCATTTTTGCTGGTGGATCAAAACGATATTCCTTCATCATTGGCCTCAAATAATATTCACCAGGTGATAAGGAATTAAATGTCAATTGACCTTGATCATCAGTCATACTATTTTTCCTGTAACTTTGTCCACCGGAAAGTGATAATAAAACACCTTGAAGTGGCACATCATCAGCTTGATCTGTCACATGAACGATTATCTCTGCTAATTTATGTGCAATGAAAATTCCATTTGCATCTGGGCCACTGATTGCAAATCCAGTTTTTTCAGCGGTCACACTGTATTCAACTGTTCCGTCTAATGGTCCAACGCGATACAAACCATCTTTTTGTGTAACAAGAGTATGTACAGGTGCACCTTTATCCCTGCCAAATATTTGTATAGTTACACCTTCCATCGGAGGATTAATTTTTCCATTGACAATTTTTCCCAAGTCTCCGATGAACGTTGCTATATCATTATGGCAATCATTGCTTCCAATAACTTTAAGTGACATTGGGTTGAACAATAATATATCAGATAATGGAGTGATAATATATGTAGTATCAGCATTTGCATTAAAATCAAAACTGTAGTGATAATTATCGCCATTTTTAATATATTTCAACGGTCCAACAATATTAGATTCACCACCGGCTTCAATTTTAACTTTAACGCCATCAATTTTAGCGCTGCTAATAATTTTTCCACGATGTCGATGCTCAGTTGATGATAAAATAATTGGAGATTGACTACTGCTGTCCCAATTATATGAATCACGTGCATAAACATGACAACTTTTTGGTACAAATTTATATACACCTTGGCTAGATACACAATGTCGTGTGCTACCCAGTGGAAGTGTTAAAGAAATTTTTTTATTCTTCATTGGATCAATAAATTCGACTGCCGAATCATGAGACGATATGAAAGTGACAGAGTAACCAGTTTGTTTAAACGCTGGAACTTGAGCACGTTCCGAAGTTATTAATATACGTTGACTTGGATTTTCCCAGCAATAAATATCGGTATCAATTAATATTTCATAGTGACCGGGAAGAACTTCTGTGAACTCATATTGGCCGTTTTTCGCCTGAATGGTTTTAACCGTGGCTCCGTCCAGAACTTTTAATGTTATTGACACATCATAACAATTTGAATCCTTCAAACATTTAATTGAACCCGTTAGTGTGGCTTTTAATTGCAAGAAATTAATATCAGTCAATGGCTTAGAGGAAACATCAATTGTTTGTTGCAACGGGAAAAATTGTAATCCCTGATTTTTCTCCTCAGCTGTCACTGCAACATTTAATTGATATTTTCCTGGTGTTAAATAAAGACAATATTGTCCAGTTTTTGAATCTGTATCGACTTCCTGTTGAAATGTTCCAGCAGAATTTTTAATGATAACTTTACGATGATGAAGAGTTCCTTTTGCTGATAATTTTACATGTCCACAAATTTTATATTTAGCAGGTTGCGAAGGTGGTAATTCGGGCGACGATGGAGCGATTTTCACAATTTTTTCATCAAATTGTACATTATCTGCTTCAATTTTTAAGGAGTACTGACCAGTCTTCATTTTATCAACAGAATAGTGTCCATTGGCATCAGTAACGGCAACTTGTTTGCCAGAAAGGAATATCTTTGCATTCACCAATGGTAAACCCTTCGACATAATAACAATTCCACTTACGGTGAAACCTGTGACCTTGAAGTTTTGTTGTAAAATCACACTATTTTGATGAACTTTGACTGTTAGCTCTGACGGTTGAACATCGAATTTCGTTTGAGCACTAGCGTAATGAGGAACTAATTTATATTCACCATTTGAAATTGCTGGGAATATAAATTTTCCAGTTTTATCAGACTTGACATGACAAAGATAATTATCAATCTTAAATCCTTTAATAGGCGTAGTATCACAATTTTTTGTTTTACCATTGCCAAAAAGTAGAAATGATACACCATTAATTGGCTCATCCTCACTTATTACTTTTCCAGTTACATCAAATCCGAAAATTACCAAACTATTATCAGCTAATTCAGTATTACCTTCTTTAACCGTAACTTCAACAGTGTTTTTTACAAATATCCATGATGAATGGGATGCAATTAGAACATATTTACCAGGCTGAATCGGAGTAAATGAAAATATTCCTCCAGCAGCAGTAATTGTTTCTCCCACGGGTGTTGCTTTATTTGTATCTTTATACAGAGCTACAGTCACACCATCAGGACCATCATTTGAATCTTTACTTGTTACTCGTCCAGTAATTCCAAAGCCTTTAAATATAAAATTAATATCTTTCCCCTGGCTACATTCATCGGTAGAGCCATCAACATTGAGTGCTATTTGAGTGGGTTCAAAGCTCCAACCTCGAGGCGGATCAACCTGATAATAAATAAAAATTATTTCATCAGTAAAATTTCAAATTAAAACTTATAATCAATTAACAATTCATATTGAAAAATAACCTTTAATATATATTCGCCTTTATCATAGAGAGGTAAAAAATAATATCCATTATTTGGGGCACATTCTGTCTGGTCTTTGAGACTACCAGTTTTCGTGAATCTGCGGAGATAATTGTCATTCATCAATCAGGAAATTTTCAAAGAATACACTTTGAACAAATAAATTAACAATACATATACATGCTGTGTCATAACCAAACTTTTTCTGATGAATACTTACAATTTTATTTGAACTTTCGAATAATCGATATTTGCATGACTTTTTATAAAACCACCACATCCCAAAATTTCTTGAGCTACATTGTTATGTATAATTGCAAATATAATAATTAAAAAAAGATTTAATTGAATTTGGAACGACATTTTTAATTCCTAATTATGAACTTGTCAACCATGGATTGTGGTTGTTGCGCACAGCAACGGGAATCAGAAAAATTTTTTTGTCCACGAATCACATATTACAACTACTACTTTGGAAAACGAGGAAGACAGAGAGACAGAGAGAAAGAGAAAAACTTTTTAGGTTATGTCTAATTGGTCAAAAACCAATGTGCGCAGGAATAGGATGGAGATGCGCGTATTTGAAAAATATCAACAGCTAAATGATATTTATTATCATTATCAAAAATTATTACAATAAATTAACAACAATATATATGCACATATATTTTTTATATTAATAATTAAATTTATATAATATATTAAGAATTTCTCCAATATATAATTTCATTTGTCTGTTCATCCATAAATGTATATTATTTTAATATTTTCTAGATGATGAATCATGAAAAGGGATAAGTCGTTATATTTAAACGATTTCCTAATAGCTGATAACTTAGTTGTATTAAGCGATAATGATAAGATAAAATCAGCAAGGTGCACCATATATATTAAAAAGTATAACACTAAATCCTATTTTTCTAAGTATAAAGTTATATGTATCACAAAATAAATATTACATATGACAAATTATATTTCATTAATGGATAATGAATAATAATATATAAAATAGTCCTGATTTCATAATTATTTTTAGGATGTATGAAACATTCATGGATAGATTCATAATATATTTTTTATATAGAGAAGGGAATGGCTTACTCATAGGATATCATATCTTATCGTTGATATAGTGATACTAGAATTTGGTACAGCGATGCTAAAGGTGTGGTTGAAGTTATCTTCAGTATTTGTCTCCCATATGAGTAAAGGTGGATAAAAAGCTTTTTCAATTCAGTATCATTCTTTACCTGCTGTGATTGATGTAGTTTTTATTTTCTTAAATATTATAATTATTTTTGATTTATTATTTGATTATAGTTGTCAGAATGAATTTTGCTATTTTAATTGGAATCATTGGTGTATTTTGTGGTGTCAGTGCTCAAGAGAATGCTCAACGAAAATTGTCCAATGCCCTTTTAGAATGTTATAATACCACTGAAATATTATTGAAAGACAACCATTTGCCTTACAATATGCATGCATTCATTGCTATTTTACGAAAAATTGAAGATAATCCTGAATTACAAATGGATTTACGTCAACTTTCAGTTGCTATACTTCACAGGTGAAGTTCATTGATCATAATATTATTTCTTACATGAGAAATTCATCAACTTTTCAAATCATATTCTTTCATAATTATTAAAGATTTCGTCAAAGTGGAATATCAGAAAGTCCATCAATTGTAAATACACCTGGAATAACTCCATATGCTCCAAATGAATTCCCATTTTTTGCAAATTCTCGTACACTAAAATTAATACCAGGAGATGTACGATACTTTCCTAATAGCAGTATCAGTTTGATAGAACGGGTAAACAAATTTATTTCACTGCAATTATCAAGATTATTTTATTTATACTTTTCTCACTGTTTGTTTTGTAATTTGATTCTATTAATTTTTTAGTGTACATTGCATTCAATGATTTCAAATACCATTGATCCAAAGGAACGTGGTGATGAATCAATTACATGTCGATTCAAATCAAATGAATATCGATTCATCAGAAGTTTACAAACTGCCAATGTTACAGGATCATCAAAACATATTAATGCTGATGTAGAAACCTTAACTCCCGAAGAACTGTAAGCCATTTATTTTATCATACACCAACATTTGCAGTTCATTAATTATCTTTTCTTTTTTTCTAGAGATTCAATAAAAAATAAAAATAATCCACAATTAAACGATAGTAGTTTTGATCCCAATTGGTTCTACCCAGCTTTACCACCCAATCATCCAAAAAATGCTCAAATAATAACTTTTCCAGTGAGCAGATGTCCATTAGAAAGTGGAGTAATCAACACCGAGTAAATTCTATTATTATTCAAATATTAATTCGCAACTGAATTCAAACATTTTTTTTTTTAATATTTATTATTAATTATAAAATTGCAGATGGAAAACTGTGAGTGGTGGTCCACTTATTGCCGGAATCGCAGCAGCTTTGCAACCTCAGAATGTAAAAATTAGTGATTTGTTATTGAAAAAAGATTGGCAACCATCAGAGAGTTTATTATCAATGACACTTGATAATAAATGGCTTGCAACATTAGCTGGAGATTTAGCAGAGGTGGCTATTCTTCAAGGTCCACAACGTGATCAATATCGTATTGGTGAAGAAGGACATTGGAATTCATCAGTAATGCCTAAAAGTTATTTCATTGATGGTAATCAAGACACAGAATTTACTGCAGCAGAAATTCGTGGCGATCTTGATGGACTTATATTAGCAAGTGAAGTTGATTCATGGCACAAACAAGTACCTACTTTAAAGCTTTCACAAATTTTCGATATGTACTACAGCGACAGAGGAGTATTTAATACATCAATACGTGCATGTAATCGAAGGAGTTTACTCACAGCTGTTGCATTAAATGAAACTACTTCAGCTCAGGTTTTATTTTGAGATAACTATTTTCATATTTTTATAAAATATTGATGACTTGTAGATAATAATTAATTTTTTTTTTTGTTAATTTTTTAATAAGGCTTATAGTGCTTCTGTGGTATTAAATGAAAAATTATCGAAATATTATATTGCTCCTGAAACACTCAAACGATTTGCAGTCCAAGCCACCAATGATTTTTTTGCGTTTGTTCGTAAGTACTATTTTTTTTTTAATTTTAAATGCTAACTTGATGATTTTATAATGAATATTAAATGTATTTATTTATAGCATCAATGAATAATGAACCAATGTGTGATTATGTGGATGATAGAAAAAGATTTAATCGACTTGCAACTGATCTAATTATTATTATTGATACCAATTGGCAATTTTCAACCATTCAGTCTATTCTCGCGTAAATATATTAATGTTCTACAATATATATTAAATAAGATTTTATTTATAAATTGCCTTTTTTTTCTCTTCTTTTTATAGTATTCTGCTAGAAAATTGTGAAATTAATAAGTATAATAGTAATTTTACTTTAATCAATGGGCAGACTGGTGAAGTGATGATTAATTCCACAAATAATATCTTAGACTTTTATAATTTCAATGTAACACAGTATTCCTCCTGTAAGTCTAAACGATTATTATATTTCGAAAATTGTTTATTTTCTTTAGGGAGTTAATAATGTTGGAATGATGTATTTTTATTTTTCACAGATAAACCAGGATTTGATTTAGCAACAGCTCTGGCAAAATTGGAACCAATGCAAATACGAAAATTAAACAGAGAACGTGAACAAAAAATTGGCGGACAACGATCAGATATTTTATTGTTTGTTCCATTCACCGGACCATCAATGTCTGATGGCGACAAACAATACTGCAAAGACAGAATAAATAAAATGAGTGAAGATATCCCAGATGCAGTAATTCTTTTTTTGGTATCAGGCTCAAACAATTGGGCAGATTTCACCCGAGATTCTCAGAATGACGTTGTTTCTATTGGTGGTGGATCAATCAGAGAAGCAAGAGGACCAATAATGACTTTAATTAACAGAATGAAGAGAGGTATGAATGAAAAATTATACCAATATTTCTTTTCAATAATAGATAAATCATTTTTACAATGTGCTTAAATATTTTTCAGTGCCACGTCGACTCATCAATTCACAATGTGGTGCAAATTATGAGACAACTGGAACATCAGCCCAATACACGAATTATTTAGAACCATCTGGTATAAATTTTTACCGTTTACACCCAAATTATTTCTACACAAATGACGATGATGATTCATTAGAAATAAAAATTCATCCATCTACTGGTGGAAGCTTTACAATTTGCGAATCCCGGAATCCTCTTCACATAAATACAACTGATGCATTCATAACTTGTACAAAAATTGATCGAGCGGAAACTCATTCAATTCGAGTTTCATGTGCAGATGCTTCAATTATTCGTGAATGTAATCCATTATATTTATCGATTGCTGTAAATGCGACGAGCACAACAATTAATCGATGTGCAGGTAAATTATTTCTTTATTTTATAACTATAAATAGTTTAACAATAATGAATAGAATCTGTGACTGAAAATTATTGTTTGTTTTTCGCAGATTCCAAATTTTGTAGGTACCCAGATGCATTCAAGTATACAATTTCATATGGAGAAAATATGAAATGTACCAATAGCACAAGTTCATTTATGGCCTCATTAGTTCTTATATTAATTTCTTTCCTCTATCATTGCATCAGATATTGATGACTAAAACAAAATATCTGCAATTGAACTCTATAATACTTAAATAGATTGAATATTATAAATGATTGGGAATTCATTTTTTTTTTCCTAACTTAAGGCACAAAGTATTATCATGCTACATCACCACTTTGTTATTTAGGATCTTTATCTATTGTTTATCTATTCATTGAAGACTAGATAGATATGATTTAGCTTTAATAATCATCTATATCTAATATTGCTCAAGATATTGTAACTTTATCATCAACCTAAACCATGAAAAATTCTACTGAAAAATAATTACTCAATAATGCATCTGACACTAAATCTTTTTTTGTATTAATCATTTTTAATTTTGTATAATCAAGATAATTTACATATTATTTTATGTAGAAATTATTTTAAACATTATAATAAAATTTAATATACTACATATTTTTATTTTTTACCTTAAAATTACTTAATAATCATCTTCATCATCAGATTCATCTTCAATTTTATTTTTATTACTTGAATCCGGATTGTCTACGGATTTTGACGCTTCACTCAACATTTTAACGAGCACTTGAAGCATATGCGTTTTGAATGTTTCAACTTGCTCTAATTCCTCTTCATTATTTGTATTTTCAACACCCTGATTTGCCACAAGATAACGTACAACACTCCACATTGCATCACGGAAATTTAATAATACATCAGCAGTTTCTTTATCGCAAATTAATTTTACATTTTTTCTATTCTGCATTGAAAATATAATTTGTGATTTTTCAACATTGTTATTATTTGTTTCCTTTGTATTTTCATCATTCTTTTGCGCGTATCCAAAAATACGTGCTTGACTAAATAAAAAGACAGTAAGTGGTGAGATAATACTTGTTTCACGTATTAACGAAGTTCTTCGTTCTTCGTTGTGTGTACGTCGTACATAAGTGATAAATGGACTTGGCCAAGATTTTCTCTTGAAATTAACGCTATCAGGTGTGATTGTTGCACGATTACCATCTTCCATAATAAATGTATGGGCACCCATTTTTAATTGTGCTTTTCTGATATCAAAATCACGTTGATAAAGTAATTGATCCAAACCAGCAAGAAGAACACCACGACATAGCTCATCCAATTCAGCATATTCATTTTCCTTTGCCGACATATTATCCAAATCATCTAAACTGGGCAGCATTTTTGAATGATACAAATGCTCAGCATGTATACCACGTACTTTGGATAAGGTAAATACTTTTTCGGGAACAAGATTACTCTTGAAAGCAAAATCTCGTGACTTATATCGATTCTGGTTCTCTAATGAATACCATTGTTGGAATAACCAAGCGATACTGATGTGGTCACTCGTTGGATGATATTGAGACTTGATATTTCTTATTTTGTTTTTATCGTACAACGTTCCTGCGAATATTTCTGTTTCACCGGACATAACTGACGCTATTGTAATCAATGGCGATACACATTGGAAAATTGATGAATAAACAATGGCTTTACTTAATTGTGGATTTAATGTAAATAAAGCTATTCTCTTTCCCAATGGTGTTAAATTTTCTTCATTATCAAGTGCGCCGAGATGTATCAAATCTTGGACTGCTTTACGTATCGTACTGAGCGCTGGTGGTTGTGGCATTGATCCAAGGAAGTCAACTGCTTTTTCTTGACTATAAGTTTTCGCGTCTAAAACAGTTTTTTCAAGTGATGAACGCATAACTTCAGGAGCTGGATGATCATCAAGTTGTTGGAATTTTTCTCGGGTAATAAAGTGATAACTCTCGCCAGGTCTGACGCGCCCAGCACGACCTTTCCTTTGATTAATGTTTGCTTGAGATGCCCAATGATTATCGATAGATGCAAAGCCACGTTTTTCATGCCATTGAACTTGACGATGTGTGCAAGAATCAACAACATAAACAACATCTGTTACTGTTATGCCAGTCTCAGCGATATCCGTGGCAAGAACAATTTTCCTAACATCTGGAGGTGTGACGCTAAATATCTTGCGTTGATCATAATGCGACATTCTTGAATGTACTGGCACAATCAATGTTTGGCTTTTCGACATAAAACTATATTCCTCCAAGTATTTTTTCATTTTCACAATTTCTGACCATCCTGGCAAGAAACATAAAATTGCACCAGGAGGCTTCTTTTGTGTAATCCACGATATTAATTCGCCCATTTTCACAATGTCCGTTGTTGGTCCATTATTTTCCATTTCATCAAAGCTCGCATCCCATTTATTTGCCGATCGTAAATTAAGAGCATCAATATCCTCCAGAAAGTGCATTTTAACGGGAAAAGTTCGTCCAGGAATATTAATTACATTACAATTGAAATAACTTTGAAATAATTCTGCATTTATCGTCGCTGACATTATAATGATTTTAAGTGAAGGTCTTTGTTGCATCGCGCGTTTTAAAAGTACTAAAAGCATATCAATATTGATTGTCCTCTCATGTGCTTCATCAATAATCACATGTGTGCAACCGTCTAATGTTGGGTTGAATTGTAATTTTCGTAAAAGTATTCCGGAAGTACAAAACAAAATACCTGCTGGAGTGTTTGGTAATTCTTGTGCTAATCTTACTTGATAACCTACTATATCACCAACTTGCTCTGATCTCTCGCTTGCTATGCGTTCGGCTAAAGATATGGCAGAAATACGTCTTGGCTGTGAAACAATCATATTACAATCTGTAGCTCGGCCACGTGCAGCGAAGTCATCCATAATAAATTGAGGCACTTGTGTGGTTTTTCCACATCCAGTATCTCCTTTAATTACGACCACATTATTCTCTTTAATTTCTTTAATGATTCGCTCTCGAAATTGGTTGATTGGCAAATCAACAAAATCACCTTTAGACTTTCTATGTTCAAATCGAAGCTGAAGAGTTTCGTTTCGCGTATTTATTCTTGTTTGAGAGCGACTTGCTGGGTTGGATTTACCAACTGGATCGATAATTGCCCCTTCTTGAAAATTATGTATCATATTCAATGTATAATCATTTGAATCAATAATTGACTGAATATTTTCCTCATATTTATCGAGAAGTACTTTTGCATCATTTAAAGTTTCTGCTTTCACTGATAATGTCACTGGACGTTGTAAATTTTGTAGATCACTACTACTATATACGACTGGCAAACCTCTCTTGAGTTTTTTAATTGATTCTAACCAATTTAAATATTTCCATGCCACTATATTACCACAAGTCACTTTATTATTGCCTTTAGCAGTAAATGACTTTGCTTCAGGCCAAAATACGTTTAATGTACATTGCATTTTATGTGTCTTGTCTTTTATTCGTGAATAAGAATAATTTATTTTCATTTGTTGTTTCGTATTGATGTTTACTAATTGAACTATCTGATGAACTTTATCCTTTGGATTTGGATACAACCTCTCAACGTCTGTTATAGTAAGAAAATGATTGAAATTTCATTATTATATATTAAATAAAATCAAATAAAATGAAAAAATTGATACTTACGTTTGAGAGAAACATCATGTGTTTTCATATGAGAATGTTCTGATGATTTTTCAGTATGTGAAGTATGCTTTTCCTCAGGAATATGGGTGAATGGATCACTTTCTGCATCATTATTATTTAATAAACTCGAATAGTCAATATTTACCTTACGCTCGTTATTTAATTTAGATTGTTTCGGATCGATCGCATCTTCGGAATATTTCGTTATAAAAGAACTGTGAAATGTTCTAATAGATAAATTATTTATCGAGGCATGTGTTGCATTCGAATATCTATATGTTTGATTGGAGGAATTAACGATTGGCATACAATTTGTAATACATTTCCCAAATTTTTTCACGTCTGTTTGCTCTTTTATTGCCACAGGAAAAGTTTTGAATAATCTTTTTCCCAATGTTGTAACGACATACTTTTGTAGGTGAGAGTTTTTTGTTAAACCACCATTGCTAAAAAAATTCAAATGAAAATGAATAATTATTATAAATAAACAAATAGAAAATCGCTAATAAATAAAAAAATATTCAAAAATTTTTCATACCTATTACATAGAGATCCATTTCTTGTTATTACTGCACTACAATTCCACATAGTGATTTCTTTTAATTTTAATTTAATTGTAAGTTGAATAGGTTATGTTCTTAAAAAAAATCATGCGAAATTAATTCTATTTATACGAATACTTTTCGTTAACTCCCAAAGGGTTTTTATTTTGTCATTTGTTAATTTTAATTACTAATATATGTGTATGTAACCATGAAAGTATCGTTTTGTCTTTATAAAATTATCATAAATAACTTTCTCAGTATCGCAATAATTTATTATTTACATATGACAATCTATTGTTTCATTATGATCAATTATTACAAATGCCAATGATTTGTTACATAAAAAAATTCATTCGACTTTACTATAATGAATATTTTATATGTGTAACACTGTAACTATAACCACGCTTTTTCTCTCAAGCATGAGTTCCGGTCGATCATTAAATATATAATATAGAAATACGTACGCAATGTAGAAATACGGATATGAGAAGAGAAAATAAAAATAGATGTGCAATTGACTAGTGCATCTCTCTCCTCTCATATAAATGTAAAATGCGCGCGCATGCAAAGTAATTGGGCGCCAAATATAATATAAAAAGAAATATTTAATTATTTAGTACGTGCTGAAAATATTTATGTGAAAATTCAAGAAAACTATCGACATTATGAAAACAAAATATTATTGATAATGAAATTGGTCATTGTTTGGAGTAGATTTATTTATTTATTTTTCAAAGATACAAAATTATACAAGAATTATAAAGTAATACCTGAATGAATAATAACTGTTTTCATTTTGTATATCAGTCGAATATGATAATAAAGAACAAAGTGGCACGCTTTATCATCGTTATTATAAATCTAATATTTTCTTATTATAAAAATTCCCTGATGAATTTACGAATACATATTATGATGCAGTTTTTATATATAATCTTATAAATCTAAAATAAACATTTAAATTATATTGAAAAAAATTAATATTAAATCTAAAGAGAAAAACTTGTAATAAAAAAAATATTTGCTAGAATTATAATCATAGCTAGAAGGTGCACTTAATTAATATTTGTCAATACTTCATTCAATATGCAACTATTCAGAGCTCAGATGTGTTATATTTGTCCTGCTATTTCAATACTAACGTGATATTCTAAAAGCTGAATTAGATCATGTTACTTATGATACATGCAATATAAAATAGATAAATACTAAATTCACATTTGTCGTAAAAACATAAATAAAAAATAAATACATGATTCATATGCGCTAAGTTTCGTTAAATATTTTTTTAATATTGCAGTTAATGACAAGAACATTTCCACTGAATTGCACAGCCACTACATCAATCTAACATTCCTAGAACTCAAATGAGAATTAATCATTTTTTATTTATAAGTTATATCCAATAATCAGCAATATTATAACCGATGTAGGAGTTGATTAAAACAAAAAAAAAATCATAGAAAAAATCATGCACGAGTTAAAATCCTAAATTATTAGAATGACTTATTTAAATGTTTTATTCAACAATGTCGATATTTTTTTCCCCTTCAGAGGAAAAAATTTTTGGTCAATCAAAATTCGAAACCTGCCTGAAGTCTACTAAATTATCAGTTATATTAATAATACTGTACCTAATAAGCGATGCAATTAATCTACTTGATTGACATTCAATATTTTATATTAAATAACAAATTAACACATCATGAGCGAAATAATCGTAAAGATACTTGTGTTCATTAGCGAAAATTAAATGATTAACTATACTAACCTAATACTAAAAGAAAAAAAAAAAATTAGTATAAATCTGTGTAAATAAATTATACTAACCAAATATAAACCCTTCAACCATTTTGAATAAATTATTGTGCAGTAGTCTTATTACAAATCATATTTCTATAACTTGTAGCAATGGACATGTCATCATTATTCGTGTGCAGCAAAACGAGTTTGATAAATCTGCTCACGATGTTCCGGTGTAAATATAGATACGAGAGTTTTAGCAGTTTCTTTAATTCGAGATTCAAACCGAATTCTATCAAGATATATTTGTGACCAATTGCCTTTCCGTGCGGCACGATAAGCAAACCCCCAGTTTATCATTAAGTGTACCTTTGGTTTTAAGTTGAATCGAACCTAAAATGACATAAAAAAAAATGAATCATACGTAATAGAAATGGAAAAATGATAATATGTAGGCATGTATGAATAAAAATAAAAAATATACCTTGGCGTTAGGGTTATCATAATCACTTTCCTCACTTTCTGATTCTTCAGTGTACGAATTTTCACCATCACTACCAAATACGATAAATGATCCATTGTCACTATTTGATTCATCATTACTTGGACTTTCTTCGCTTTCTGATTCTTCAGTGGATGAATTTTCACTGTCTGATTCTGCATCACTATCAAATTCCTTGCATGTTTTCGTCTTTGAAGCTAATGAATTATCGGAGAAAAATCGTCTTTGCAGTTTATTTGGTGCAGGTGAAAAATCCTCGGGAAATTGCAATGAGCTGAGAATGCTTCTCACCGAACTACTTTTTGAATTAGATGGCTGATTAATTTCTGACTTTTTAGATGTTGGTTTTTTATCAGAACCTGAACTCGCGTCACTATCAGAATCATATTCGTCAGAAGAGTCTTCAGAGTCTTCAGAGGATGAGCTCGAAGAATCGACTTCATCAGAAGTTGATTCGTGAGAGTCCTCCGATTCTGATTCATCCTCAGATTCTGATTCATCCTCCGATTCTGATTCATCCTCCGATACATTTTCATCTTCGTCAATATCACATGAATTATTTTGTATCAATTCTTCCTTTTCAAGATTTGATAAATTTTGTTTTAAATCACAGTTTATATTAATACTTTTCTCTTTATCTAATGGATTATCAGTATTTTGGGAATTTTTTTCAATCATTTTTTCTTCAGCGTCTGACTCTACTTCATCTGAAATATTTTCTTCCTGAGTAAGATTCTGTTCGCATTTGGTATTTTCCTTTGGGCTAAGCAAATCATCCTTATTATCCTCGCTATAAGTAATTTGACGTGAATTTTTCATGTCAATAAATTTATTTGAGTGTTTCATGCGTATGCCTCTGAGAGTACTTGAAACCATTTTCTCCATTCTTGTGAGTAAACACGATGAATGTTTTACATCAATTTTACTGGCATTCATTTTTTTTCTCAATCTTTGACTTAACATCTCACAGATGTCTACAATCTTTACGTTTGATGATTTTTCCATCTGCTGTGTATCATTAATGAAATTCATTGACTTTTTTTTTTTAATACTCTTTGACTATGAATAAATTGAGCTGTTAAATTTTCTAAACACAATAAGCAATCTACGAATTGCGACCTCATTTTTTTCTTCCCTGAAATATTCATTTTTATTATCTTGTCCCTTTCTTATCTTATGCCAAAAATCGTCAATAACTTCGTTTCGCTATTGTTTTTTTTTTCTATTTTGAATATTACTGGAACCTTAATGTAGAAAAAAAATAAAAAATATTAATTTCTATAACTGAAGTTAACAATGAAATTGATACTAATTAAATAAATTACAAAATGATTAATATTCGAAGCAGATATCATAACCTCAGGGGAAGCTGATGAAACTGCTGGAACGTGGTTAAATATCATTATCATTAAAAATTCCATGATTATTTCTACCATAAAAACATTTTGTTACATGCATAAAAAATGATTAAACTTTATTATAATACTTTCTTATCATTTATAATCATGGGAAGGATTAAACGGTATAGAAGAATAATGATAAGGAATAACCATGTGAATAATCAAGATGAACAAGATAAATTTTCATCATTATTCTGTATTATATAAATCAAATATATTTTAAATATTGTGTAATTTTATTTTGAAATATATCAAATTTATTTATTTACTACTTACTTGAAATAGATTTGTATGCGTAAAATTGCTGAAAAAATTTTCTACAATATTGATTGAACTGGGGAAAAAAATCTGATGCAATCCAGAAAGGCAGTGAACTATATGAAAGCATGACAAACAATGAAAAATGAAAATGAAAAACATTTTCATATGAAAATGTATTAAAATTCGATTAAAAGCTAACTTCACGTAGTAGTCTTTGAATTTTTTGTGCGTTAGAAGCGTATAATTACCGACATGTATCCATACTTATTGCAAGGTAGAGATTCATTTGAACATAAAATAATAACCATCGATCAAATTATATCAATGAAATACATACTATTAAAAAATTCAACATTAAATATATCAAAAAATATACAAACAAATTTTTTATCTAATCGCTATAATAGTAAAAATTCATTTTTTAGTTCAAGTTATATTACCGATAATTTACCGACAATACTCAATAGCTATATATATATATTGACAATAGAGAGAATCATCCTAGAGGGGGTGAGTTTATGACTTCTTTTGTCTTCTCGATCGGTGAAACCCGGTTAAGATGGTACTTTACAAGCAATAAATCAACTAAAATGTATAATACATACTCATCGTCCTTTTCATATTCTTCTAAACTTAAATTTTACATTAATTAGGTTAGGTTACAATGAGCCCGAGCATTATTGAGCCCTTAGTCTAGATTAATAATTCTAAGTTTGACTGTACATTCGGGGGTTCGACCTCAAACATGATTTCTGCAAAAAACTCATTTTCGCGGGATTTTTTTTAAAACCCGCGAATTTTTGAAATTAATTACCAACTTCAGGTCAGAAAAAAAAACATTCATAATCCCAAAAAATGTCTGTTGATTCATTACAAAAATTATCTAATCAAATGTTCATAATTATTTATCAAATAAGTGGAATATTTAAAAGCGTATTAATTTCATGCTAATAACACGCAATGTCGTTACGCCGGTATGCCTCGAGGCAGGAGAAGGCACTCATGGAAAAAACAGATCTGCAGGTGTGTCCCTTTGATTGCTCTAACATACACAAATAGATGCTTGTATATGACTCATATACACACACATATATATACATGCACTCTCAGTGAACTGAATTCCATAAGTGATGTTGTTACTCACCGTGGAGGGCGCCATTGTTCAAACAACCTGTCGGGCAGCTCAGGCAGCAGCACCGCTGACCAAGACATTTATTTATGATGGATTTAGTTGAATGATATATTTTGTAAGATTATCAATATCTCAATAATCTACATAGTCTGTTCCAGAATAACAATACAAATTCAAGGTAAGACAATGTTGCAATTACCATAATAATTATTAACAATTTATAGTTAAATTATTTTTCATCAACAGGAAAACGAGGTCGAGAACCCCATCGTATTTTACGTGCGTGATCATATCAGTAGGCGTTACTACTGTCATCTGGCTTCATCCTAGAACGGCTCAGTGTCGTGAATTTATTTTTCATACGTTTGTGTTCATTGATTCTCGGTCATGATGTCAATCATTTCCAGGTCGATCGATCACGTTATATCGCGGTCGACCTGGATAGATTTGTAATGTGACGAAGTGCATTCGTCAAATTACTTGGGCTTCCAACTTTGCTTGTACCGGAAAAATTGTTTGGATAACCCACAATTACTTGTTGTATATACAAATTACAGTGAAAGTGGTGTTATTATATATATACTCTTATCTATAAATACATCTACGTAGATATATCTATATTAATTATTTTCTTATTGAATCAATATTTATGTAACGACAATATGTTTACGAAGAAGAAGAAGAAGCCACAAATTTCTACGCCGACAAATTTTGAACATCGTGTACATACAGGTTTTGATAAGAGAGAAGGCAAATTTGTTGGATTGCCATTGCAATGGGCATCTATTGTTGGCAATAATCAAATATTAAAATCCACAAATAGGCCATTGCCTTTAGTTGATCCAAGTGAAATAACTCCAACTGAGATTTTAGATTTGAAAACAATTGTACGTGGTCACAATGATCCGAGAATTGGTGGACGAGTTGAAAATGTGGAAAAAACAACTGAAAATGGGTTGCCAAAAATGAGTACTGTTGCTAGATCTAATTCATTGAGATCATCAAGTCCACCGAGACTTAGACGGGATTACAGGTTGGTTTATTTTGTAACTTCCAAATTATTTTATTTAAAATAATTGTTGATTATTAAATATATGACAATGAGTGATTTATAAAATGTTTTTTTTTTTCTAGGAATAATGCCAATTTGCCACCATCAGTACCTGAGGGCCAAGAAATGTCATCGAGTCCAAGTCAAATGCAGCCTTATTCAGGATTTAGTAAACCCTACGGATATCCGGATAAAATACGACAAAATTCACCGAGCGTAGGCCCACCAGGATCAAATCCAAATCTTCAAAGTATCATTCCTAATTTACAAAATATGAATCCAAATATGCAATCATCACCAAATTTGACTAATTCCAACGCAAATACACAAAATTTATCGATGAATTTCCAAAATTTGAGTCCAATTCCAAATCATCAAATTACTCCAAACAACTCAGTGAACGCTGGTGTGACAGAGCATGATTTACAGCGAATGAATGCACCATCAACGATGTCAGGGCAATACAATGGAAATGCTCAGGTATCATATTCCTAATTAACATTTATTAAAATTATTTTTGTCCTGTAAAATTATTATCATTAATTATTTACAGCAAACAAACGACAATACTAGAGATCATCAAGTACCGCAAACTATGTTATTACACAAACTGCAACCGAAAATATCGCCAGTAGGTTCGATTGCATCACAACGGCCACTCAGTCAATTGAGTTCTCACAATGTAAATAAACATTCACAAAGCTATGGAATACCAGATAATACTAATTCGTCCATGCATGTTCATTTTCAAAAGCCACTTGAGAGCTCACAATCAATGCATAATCTTTCAAAATCAACTGTGCCACCATCAGTGCCAAGTGCAAGTTCAATTCACGATCAAAATCAAAACATGAAAGGTGCAATGTCATCGGGAAATTTAGCGGTGGGTGCAGCGACTACAGCAGCAGCAGCAGCAGCAGTAGCCGTAGCGAATAATGCAAATAAACAGAGCGCTGATCAAAGATTGACACACGAACAATTCAGAACGGCTTTACAAATGGTGGTGAGTCGCGGTGATCCTCGAGAAAAATTAGAGAATTTTTTGAAAATTGGCGAAGGTAGTACGGGAACAGTGTGTATTGCCACAGATAAAACGACTAACCGTCAAGTGGCGGTTAAAAAAATGGACTTGAGAAAACAACAGAGACGTGAATTACTATTCAATGAAGTAGTGATTATGAGAGATTATTATCATCCAAACATTGTTGAAATGTATGATAGTTTTCTCGTTGACGATGAACTTTGGGTTGTAATGGAATATCTTGAGGGTGGTGCATTAACTGATATTGTTACTCATTCACGAATGGATGAAAGTCAAATAGCAACAGTTTGCTCACAATGTCTCAAACCATTAGCGTATCTTCATTCACAGGGTGTCATTCATCGTGATATAAAGTCAGATTCGATATTATTAACGGCTGATGGTAGAGTAAAATTATCAGACTTTGGATTTTGTGCTCAAGTATCGCAGGAATTACCTAAAAGAAAGTCATTGGTTGGTACACCATACTGGATGAGTCCTGAAGTTATTTCTAGGTTACCTTATGGTCCTGAAGTTGATATTTGGTCATTGGGAATTATGATAATTGAAATGGTTGACGGAGAACCGCCATTTTTCAATGAACCACCTTTACAAGCTATGCGACGTATTCGCGATATGCCACCGCCGAAGTTAAAGAATTCCCACAAGGTATTTAGAAAACATTATTTCTGTAATAAAAATATTCGCATTCATCATCTTTATGTTTATTTCTAACGGTGAATGATATTTATTTTTTTTTTCTTATTTGAATTAAGGTGAGTCCACGATTACAAGGCTTTCTCGAAAGAATGCTGGTACGTGATCCAGCACAAAGAGCAACAGCTGCAGAATTGCTTCAGCATCCATTTTTGCGACAAGCACAAAGTCCAAGTATATTGATTCCACTTATGCGTGGTGCAAGACACACCAATTGTTGACATGACGATAATGATAACGTTAATTATTACGTTAATTCATTTGAGATAAATAACGTTTAAAGTATTTTTTTTTCTCCATTCAATTAATATTTTGAGATTTTTCCGCGTGTCGTGTACGCAATCTTTGTCATGATTCTTTATGCATTCCGCTTTCTTTTTGATGATTTTATGATTTAGATTTTTTATCGTTTTTTTTTTATTTTTCTACACTTCAACTTTGTTTATCATTAATTTGTTTAAGAATATATAAAAGTGCCTTGATAGAATAATATAACGGTATACAGAGTTTTTCCATATGAATTTGAAAATAAGTGCATCGAGTATTAATATAAACGCTTTGCACTATGAAAGTAAAGTATGTCACAGAGATTTAAACAATATATCTACTAAATATATGTATATATATATTTTTATTAGAGTATGTAGTATATTCTGTGTGCGATAAATATTTTTGGCATTTACATAATTTCATTTTCCGGACTGATAATTCATTTATTTGATATAATGGCCGATATATTGTCAAGTGATATCGTAAATTTATTCATCATTATCATCATCATTAAGAATTCACCAAAGGCAAATTTTTATGAATGAAATATATGACAAGGATATGCGACAAACTATGTTAAATATTAAATCATTGAGTTGACGTAAAAAAATTTTTTTGTTTTATCAAAATAATGGATTTGAAAATCAAGACAATATTTGTTTATAAATGTAAAGAATGATATACAATTTCAGCAATCACATTGAGGCTCTAAATTTATAGTTGTACTTTTTATTTATAGTATTTACAAGTTTGCGTTTGAGAGAGTAATAATTTTTTTTTTGCGCAGCTAATGTGAAGACAAATTAATTGTGACCCGTAATTTATACACTTATACATAAACTTTATTTACTCCTTACCGAAGAATAATTACAATGTATCACTTTGTAATTGATAATTATTATTGTATTACGTTGAAGGCGAGAATACTTATCAATAATAATGAAGAGAAATGTGTCATTATATTCAATTGTATTTTTCTTTTTGTATTAACATCTCGTAAAGTACGATGATTTATATAATTGTCTTGTAAATAAATTACAACATTGATTAATAATGTGTATATGATGAATAATAGCACACTTTAATAAATATATTGAATAATAAATTAATAATTCAATTATGTCAATTGACAGAAATAATTCATTAGCTTAATCAATTAATGATAAGACAATTTTCTACTATTACCACGACACATAACCTACAAATTACTGTCGATAATGTAGTAATCATCAATTAAATTAATTTAAAAATAAGAGCGCCAATATTTTCTCCAAAGGTGAATGACATATTCACCTTTGAGGCAATAATAAATTAACAGATTGTAATAATCAATCTATTCACATCATCATCATCAGAGTAGAACTATATTAATAATTTATCATTACTCTAACAATACAAAAATTAAACACGTCAAACAAACAAATAAATATCTTCGCATGTACACATCTTCTGCATGATTTGAATTCCACGAATATTTATTTTTCCTTTAATGACAATTTGCGTGGGACCACTTCCAAGTTACCATTAAAGTAATTGACTTGCGATAATAATGACGAAAGTTTCATCAGCCATAAGTGCAGGAGGAAATTCAATGACGCCTACTGTTACTAAGCGCATGTCGCAAAACACGCAACCGATACATTCACATTCTCAGCCCATACATGCAATTAAATAAAACTGGAGGCGCGGCTCTTTCTCATTGGTTTATTCCAAGACGTGCCTCTCGTTTGACCGCAATGACCTTCACATTCCGTAGGCGCCACACATACCCGTTATACATCACTACACCAACAGCTATACATACATCTGATGAAGAAAAAGAAGAAAAAAGATTCCTTTCTGCAGGAGAATCCATTTCGTGAAGTGAAAGAGACAGTATCTAACAGTGTGAGAGAAAGCTCATGATGATCAATGTAGCTTCATGCTCTTCATCACGTAGACCATCATATGATATTTTTTCCAATGAACAATTGCGGATATAAATAAAAATAATGACACTACACAATAAATTCCCCTATGTAAGATGAAGATACAATTAATTCATGATGAATAGTAATAATTATTAATGAAATATCGTAACATTATTATTCATAATTGTTTCATCATTCTAGAAAAGGCCATGAAAAATTGTGTGGCAGCTTTTTCATACAATTCATAATTTATATCTTGGCTTATTAATTAATTAAAATATAAATACGATTGACACAGCAGTCATTCTCTATTCCCATTTGACGTCAGTATAGATTTGACTGTATTATACAATGTAAAAAGGGTCATGTAACTGATGAACTGGTGGTGGATGTGATCAAAGACACGTATGTATCCAAGCAGCTGCAAAGAAAATAAAGAATATATATATATTATTCATTTAATTGGAGATACATGTCTATTGCGTTTACTTACAAGCGTTTTACTGTCTTCTGATACATCACGCGACAAATATATATTTCATATTGTATCATAATTATTTTAATTATCGTCTAATAATCTTAATTGATCCAATTAACAATAAATGGTTCAACTTCTTTATTTCTTCATTTTCAATTAATCGTAAAAATATCAAAATAACTTTATTGCTAGCACTTATGCTTCTAGAATTATCGGTAAATATATCTCGTACTGAGATACTGCTACAAATTGGATGAGGTGATGTATTATATAACATTTTAATAGTTATTACATGTTCCATCCGCTTATTGGAAATATTTATATATAATATATACAAGCTAATTATCTAAAAACATTCAATGTATGCATACAATATACATATTATTGAATAAATAATGAAAGCTGTGTACAGAACAACGTGATATCCTGTTCCTGATAATTTAAACAAATTATATTAGTGTTATTCAATATGTATAACTTTGTATCAGTCTCATTTATAAGTCATATTTTATGAAATATGGATTTTCCATTTTATATGAATTTTAATAATATTTAACAAACGTTACAACAATTTTGTTTTATGCATTGAAAAATGCAAAAAAATCAGCCTGAAGCAGTTAGCAATATGACGTTAAATACAAAAGTATACATATCCCATTTATTTTTATTCATGATAAAAATCTAAGTATGAATATAATTAAATAAAAATACATCAACTTGAATAATGTATATCAATATTTTCTTTCCTGCGTATTTAGATTAACTCAAATATCGCTGAGTAATTTATAAGTCAAGTTCAATTGTATGAAAGTTCAATGACAATCGATTTCAGCTGATGTGTATTAATCTTGTAAATTTTTCTTCATAATAATCAAACAAAATAATATACCATCACGTGTTTCAATTATGTGTGTTTTTTTCTCTTTGTCCACTTGAGTTTTATAGATCATTTTTTCACGAAATCATCTTTATCACTTGCTGTCTAGCCAAGTATTTCAAATAATTCCAAAAAGTTGCATCATTTACCTGCACAAAAAAATATGAAATAAATAAATAAATATAAAATAAATGAATAAATATAAAAAAAAAAAATCAAAAATATCCCAATCAGCTGCGTCAACGATATAAGAATAAATCTAAATAAAAGTCAAGTGACGAAGGCGTATATGAGTTCTCAAAGCAGCGATTGGTTGATATCAAGTCGTGCCTCCGTGGCACGTTCCATATCCGCAATAAAGTGGGGATCAAAAAGAGAATGTACAATAAAGACAGATATATTTATATACATCCATTCGATTAACGTGAATAAAAGTGAGACACATGGTGTAACCTTCAATGAATATCGGTCATATACGTAGATGATTGCTCATGGTGATGTGACGTCTTCACATCAGACAACGGTTCCTTCAATTTTTTCAATCAATAACACTTGACTTTTGGACCTCTCTGAATGTTTATATAGACGTTGAATGTCTTAAAGTGTATGGAAGAAATACACAAACACTATTTCATCATGAGATTTCCAATTCAATAGCTAGCAACATCAACGACCAATCACAGAGCTCCTGCAAAAGATATACAGATATAATTATTATTTATGTAAAAGTATATTAAAACTAGACGAGCCCACATATATTGACACAATCTCTCAATTACTGTTAATTATTGTTGAGGTTTATTTTTTTTTATTCAACACTTTTATGTCTTTATACAACATATCATATGACGGACACAAGATATAATGTACATGCAAACTTGAGGATTGATATATAATTATTCACTCACACAAACAAATTATATCGTAGTTTCAAAGTACACTATTGGAAAAAAAAATTACACTTTTATATTTGAAAAAAAATCTTCAATAATAAATATTATTGGGTGGGTATATAATTATTTTTTTGTTACATAGTTCTATCACGTTTTTGTATCTCGTGCTTGGAAACATTTATACAGATTCATCATTTTATATATAATTATCATACCTGATTTTTTGTTTGTTTTATTCTAAACGATTTCTGATGACGACTTAAATTATAAATATGCGAATTTCTTTTCTCTTACACTACGTTTATATGAAGTATAAATAAATATTGCTGTAATATTCCATGTGAATAAATAAACATATTTCAATGAATGTAAAGCTTTTTATTTATTTTATTATATGAAATAATAAAATATTTTTAATATAGAATTTTATATTGTAATTATTTTTTATGAAGTGGTTTATTTATAGGAATAAAGATTGGTTTTCGGTAAGAATATTCATTTGCCCATTCGTTGAATGGACCACTCTTGTTGGCATAATGGACAACGATTGTTTTGTTTGACCCAGAGTGACATGCAACAGTAATGAAACGAATGATTGCACTCGCCCCAAACAACTACGCAATCCTGACGACCATAAAAGTCCTTTTTGCTCTCAGCTTGACAACGTAAACAGGCATCTGAAAGCATAAATAAAGAAAAAATGTATATACACATATATAAAATTTAAAAGTGAGTTATTAAAATTAACTGAGTACCTTGAAATAATTTTTTGAAATATTATTCAAGGCTTGCAGCGTATGTAGTGCACAAATACGTTTCACTCTATTTATTTTTTGTTACAATTAAGATGTTTTTCCATAAAAATAAATAATGTATAATGATTAACTATTGAATTATATACTTAAAAAAAAAACATTTATGAAATTGAAATAGTTATTGATTAAATAAGTAAAATTAAATATATTATGCTATTTGAAAAGGACAAATAAATTTGATCACACGATTTAACATAATTAATCGATAATAAAAAGACTTTTGAAAATTTTTTATTCACAAATTTATATTACAATATTCATTACTTATAAAAATATTTTCTGATATGTTATTAATAAGCAATGGATCAAATGAACAATTACATTCAGTATCGCAATATTAAAATTAATTGAACCTATAAAAATATTTATTTTCACATTAATTTTACCACATCAATTTAGTCGTTTTATTATTTCATTTTTCTTCCCCACTCTCGAAGACGAATTAATTAATTGACACATAAACAATAAAACATATACGATAAGAACAAAATGAATATGTCAAAATGATATAATGATAATAAATAATTATTCAAACCAGCAATAATAGTTTATCGCAAAAATCACAAAAAAAAAGGAATAAATTAAAAAAAAAATTTCCTTTTTGCTTCTAATAAATTATAAAGATATTTACAAAGCAAAAAAAAAATATTACTCGATGGATATTATATTAATATTGTATTATTGATATTGAAACGAATAGACATTTGCTGTGAACTTATAAAATATTACTGAGTAAAATTCCACTCGGTCTCAATTAACTAACGAGAGACGATATAAATAATGTATACATATAGTGCATTAAATATTGTGCCATTGTTAATGATCTGGACGTTTCGATTGAATCAATAAATACAATTATTATACACAAAGCTAATATCGAAAATGTAGCAGATAGAATAGACTCGAAGCTAATCCAATAATTCTTAGAAATAAATAAATTACAAAATATTATTATCAATGAAAATAAATATTTATAATAATAAAATTGATAATGTTTTAAAATATACATACACTATATATAAATAATAATAATTACAACAACTTACAATTATTATTATTATTATATTAATAATTATTATGGATAATAATAAAAAAATG
>JAQQBR010001833.1:3417812-3434254 GCA_030347285.1 Microctonus hyperodae | reverse complement strand
TTTTTTTGACTCCGAAATGAAATATAATAATTCAACTATAATGCTAAAGACACGATAGATGATATATTTTAATAACTAATTATTTATTCGCGGCAGGGGAAAGGATAATGGGATATACTGGCTCACAGATGTAGCGTATGCAACAACGCACTTATCTTCTTTGTTCGTCTTCGATAATTGATTGATGAATTGGGTTAGTACTCATCGTCTTGAGCAAGACCGTCGCCTTCCAATTCTTCAGGTGGTGCAAAGCCGTCCTGAAAAATAAAAAAAAAATAAAGAATTTCTCTTCCTACATATAAAAATATTTCGTCCTCTTTCAAATTTTTCACCAGTTTATTAAAGAACAATTAAATAGAAATTAAGATACTGATGATAAGTAATTTTGCCGATTGGAATTATTTCCAGGCTTTAGTGCTCTATGATGAAGTATAATGTTTAAAGTGAAAACAAGAAAGCGAACGTGCAAAGAAAAATAATAAAATAAAATACAGCGTAAAATTTTTTTGTTCAAGAAGAATGATGTAGATTCCTGATTGACACGAAAATCTTCATTCTCTGTCCGTGGATATACTACTTTACTGATAATAGACAAAAAAAAATAACCACAAGACAGAATAAAATTGCACACATTATTAGTCTTCCCTTTTTGGAATGAAGAACCAGATGACTGCTGTACTACATGACATACAAGTATGCATACATAATTATTTATGTATGAATAAATTGACCACCGTTCACCACATATAATACCCATTTAAGACCGCACAAAATACTAATTTCAAAATATCTGATTACACTAGAATAATCCCATTGAATAAATAATTTTTTTTTCTGTTTTCTCAAACGTCACATGTGTGTAATATATAAAGACGGCCAAGGAACGAGGAGTTACCCATCAGACAGTGAAAGTCTCTACCATTCTCATTATGTTACCTTTAACTTGCGAAAAATAATTGAAAAAAGATGATTTAATAAGTCTCTGCCTCGTCCTCGTGGCCATTTCCATTCTCCTGAAATCATTATAGGGTGAGCGTTTTTCGCAATTTTTTACTTTTTTCTCTTTTTTTTTTGTTTCTCTTTTTTATTAATTTAATTTGTTATCACCAATTCCAACATGTGAGGTTCGGCAGTGATGTAAGAAAAAAAGTTGAGATTGCCTTCTTTTTTTTCACTATGTATTTTACTTTTTTATATTTACCTCAGTCGCATAAAGAACCTCTAAGATCTTTTGTACAATTGGTGGCTGTTCACTGTCATCTGTTTCTTGACACATTAATTCAATATCCCGCAATTTTCCAAAGTAGAAATCTCGTTCCTTCTCCAAACCATCCAGCATCATTTTCAAATCCGTGATCTGTGTACAACATACATCATTAATTTAAATTATTTCATTATTCTTACACACGCAAAATTTGGCAAACAAAACAAAAAAAAATTAAATAAACTAAAAAATATTAATAATTTTTTTTTCATTCACCTGTGCAGTAAGTTCTTCAATTCTACCGGTATCACCACGATTGCCCACATTTCCCGTCTTTACTGGTTGGCGAATTGGCTGAACTTTATGTACTACATTTAAAAATATAATGCACCATTAATACAATTACTAAAATTATACAGCAACTGTTCAAATATTAATTTTCTTTCATGCACATCTCATTATTATATTATATACAGTTCCATCAAGGTGCAATTACTTGTGTAATTAAATATGATTCATGTTTATATACAAAAATGCATATATATCCCGACGACATGCAGAAAAAGCAGTAGAAACCTGAAGATATTGAAGTGATTAGAATTAAATAGGAGCTTGCAAAAAATTCATAATCTATATAATTATACACTTGTATAAATAAACACGATTTGCCGTGTTTCGGATATGGGAATTGAAAAAAAAAAATAAATTAAAAAATGAAAAAAAAATAAATAAATAAATAATGTAAATAAATAACTAAAAACAGAAATAAATATAATTACAAGTTTTTCCTACGGTCTTCACTGAAGCCGCAGTTATTGTTGAATCAGGGACTTCACCTACAGAGAATTAAATCTTTCATTGTTACAATTGCGATGTGTGTTACTTGTAGCTATTCATTATCAGCGTTAACTTTCAAACCATTATTATAATAAACAACGAAACGAATGCTTAATTGTCACAATTATAACTCTGTAGATCGTGATAATTTAAAAAATATTAGCATAACGGTTAATTTTTCTATTCTCTACACCCGATATTGATTAACATTAGCAACTGGTTGTATGTATACGTCTGTTATGTATCAGTCATAGTCAATGATAATTTTTGTTTAGGATTGTTAGTTAAAACGTAAAACATGAAAAATGTACCCGTACGCGGGATGGGCTTAGCTGGGGGATCGCGTGGCGATGGTCGTTTCATCATTCCACTACCGCGTGGTACATTATTGCCACCGCTACCCATCGGTTCACCTCCACGCATTCCGAGCGCATCGTATCCTTCATTTCCTGAGTAGTTAGCATCAAAGAATTTCTTGAACCACTGCAAGAACTCAAAGTTGTCTTGGAATCTGCCTTTAGTCAGCCTATCGATTGGCACAATCTGTAAAATTGCAGGAAAAAAAAAACACAAAAGTGCAAACTAAGTGAAACAGAAAGAATAAAAAATAATATCTGTACAAATAATAAAAACTAAATTAAATATATATACAAATAGAATAAAATAAAATGATAGAAACAAATATCGGGGGTGATTGTTTAGATTATTATCATATAGTGCGAAAAAAATTGATTGTGAATGTAATCCTCCATTTTGAAGCCTGTGATGAAATATATTGCGTGATATGATGCCTAAAAAATAATTGAACCATGCAAAATAGACTGTGATAATATATAAATATCGTCTATTATGTGTGTGGTACCCTGCTGTCTTTGAGCGATGTTACGTTGTTGGTGATGTTGTTGCTGTTGATGATGTTGGCTTTGATAATTAACTCTTGGTTGCATTTGTTGTGGTTTCGGTTGTGTTGGTAATGGTACCAATTGTGGATTTGACAAATTATGACAGCCATCGATACCAGAACCGAGTGGAATTCTTCCACGTGCTTCAAATGGATCATATTCAGTTCCATCATAATTAGCGTCAAAAAATTTTTTAAACCATTGCAGAAACTCAAAGTTGTCTTGGAATCTGCCTTTTATCAATCTGTCCACTGATATTACCTGATTCGCACGAAATGTCGTACGAAAGTGAATATATATATTTTTTTCGTTTTTTTTTTATTTTACCGAAAAATACATTGAAAAATAGTCATCAATAAATATTATTTCTATAAAGATAAATCATTAATTTAATTAAACTCATTTACCTTATCTACATTCATTTTCTTAAAACCTCCTTGTAAAATTTTGAAATTTTGTATATATTCATGCTCCAAATTAGTTCGGAATTTGACTCTTTTTAGTGGTACACTGCCGGGAAACAACATATCCATAAATTGACAATAAACAGCACCCGTACATAGCTCTTCAATTTTCGTAAATGATGATTGAAGACAATCGTTGACCCAAGCCAACATATCATGTCTGCTAAGATTGTCTGTTGTCACATTCGTTGCATAAACATTCACCGCCATTGTGTATTTGAATATTACTTTCGATTATCTGTAAATACGAAAAAATAATTAACAAGGAAATAATATTACTACTGATACATACACATTTTACTTCAATTAATAAAACATTCTTAATCTTATTAATTAAATATATTTCTAATAAAATGGAGGAACATAATGAAAAATATATCGGTTGCTAGGTTAAGCCCACAAGAAGCGGAGAGTACATTTCCTATCCTTATTTAGAATTGAAGGAAATGTCGGCGCGAAGATCATGAAATAAGACCATATTAATAATATTAACCGTATACCCGGCAAAAACGCACATATATAATTGGTATATCCCCTAATGAACCTAACCGCATCGAAGCATATCGCGGATGTTCGTGGCAAACAATTATTATCTTTATTTAATGCAAAAAAATGATTACAAAAGGTATATCATAAATGAGATGAGTTAAAGTTCACATGGATTATAAGATATATACATACATATATGTATATGTATGTATATTACTGAATAAATATGATAAAAAATAATATATTTACGCAATTATAGATTACTTACTGATGCCTGAAAATTTATTTGTAATATTATAGATGCACGGGAGTGGTTCGCCGCGCACGTAAATGACAAATGTGTGCAGACACACACACACAAAATGTTTGAACTAGTAACGAAAAATACACACAGGTACAGGCAGACACACAGATAAGAAAAATGAATTAACGGTTTCCTCGGATTGGCCGTTTGCTGCTACATGCTATCAAACGCCTCTGTTCTTATAAGCCAACATGATTTCACCCCAAGCGACAAATATATTTTCCAATATCAAGAAATGAATAATAATTAAATGTAAATTTTTATTACTAACCGTAGTCCTGGGTTTATCGTTATTTATAATTCTTTTGTTCTGTAAAACCGGTTCAATTTTAGATGAAACAAAATTTTTGATCGTACCTGTCAAAAAAACGGCGAAGAATTCTCTACCTCTTTTCTTCACTCTGAAGCTTTCGTCGATGGTTTATATATATCGCAAAACCTTAAGTCTGTTTTCATACAGCTGTAAAATTATATTTCGTGTCGACCATTTTGATTGTAGATACATAAGTGTAAGTATAGTTGCAAATTCAAGTTTAAATTCGCGCAAAATTGAAATATGTATGAAAAAAATGAAACAATTTGTATTTTCAATATAAATAAAAAATGTATATATTATTTCTTTTTTGCATTGAATAATTAATTATACAGGAAGATTTGCGATTCTTGATTTGTTTAGAATTATAATTCTTTGAGCGTAGTTAATGAAAATATTTCAACGAAGCACAAACTGTATTGAATAAGATCATCGTATGGTATATCAAACCAGTCACAAAAAGGTTCTGCATAATAACGATTGAATATATATGAAATTACAAGATTAATAACACTAAGAGAGCCATTTTGTAAGCAGGCAATCAACATTATAATAAGTTGTAAATTTATCGCATGATTAATAAGTACTCGCATAATTGTGCGTTCTTTTCTGGGTACAATTTCATGAACAATTGGTAATAAACTGAGAACAAGTAAGAGAGATTGACGTAAAATATCATCAACACCACATAATCCTGATATTTCAGTAGCAATAATTGCAAATGGAACAATCTCAACAACATTAGAAATACGTTCGTAAAATTCTCGAAAACTACGTTTTCCAATAAGGCCACCAGTACTCCCTATAAAATTAATAAACAAATTATAATCAATAATAACCGATATTATTAAAATTCATTATTCTTTTATAATTCAAATCATTGATTTATATCTTAATGACAAATTTATTCACTTACCAAATCTAAACATTCCTAATATTGAGTGTACAAGAAATATTTGGAAAGCTCGATAAATCATTATTGAATATGCATCTTCAAGATATCGCATGCATACAATAGTGATAACTAATTTAATTAAATTAGCAAGAAAACCGCCTGGATTCGCCATCTTCAAAATTATTCAATGCTCTGGAATTTTCACGCAACCTCGTTAAGTTAAATAATCTATAAAACAAAGTAAAAAAATTACATGATTTCAATTGACTATTGATCAATATTATTCATTGATTGATTGGAGCTTTTTGCTTATTTATTTATACGACATCAATGATCTCCAAATATGTATGTGTACATTACATCTACCCCATCGATAGAGTTGAAGTATTTTTGTACGTGTGTATATGTATATACATAAATATATATGGCATTTAAGAGCACAACATACGTACACGATATTTTATATATTGAAAAAATAACTGTTGTAACATTTTTCGAGAATAATCCTGTGTTGAATTCTCATGTTAACACTACTACAATTAATGCAAAAAAAAAATAATAATATAGGTTAGGACTGTGACATCAGCCACCGGGAAGAAGTGGATTATTTTTCTCTCTTCTCAATGTGTATTTAGCTATCGTGTGTGTGTGTGTGTATGTGAGTGGGTGTATTAATTAAGATATCCGATTGGCTCTTCACACAAAGTTCATTTTACATATTGAGGATACATGAAAACTAGCGGGAAAATAATTTTTTATTCAAATTTTCAAAGAAAATTCACACGTAAATAAATACATCAAAATTCACGGTAATTCCTGCAAAAAATAAATTCTTCAATTTATATTAGTAATAAATATATTATCAGATAGATAATTACATAATTTTAGTAAATTTAAATGAGAAAAAAAAAGTTAAATGAGAATTAACCAATATAAAATAATGCGCATGCTCGGAATGATATTGAGTTTTCGAGAACACTTTAATGAGAATCTGTCGCTATTTTTGGTGTTTGCGAACGCGCAACTAGATAGTTCTCCTGAAACATGGCTGCATATCGGTCTGATGTTGTAGTGAAATTTTGCGTAAGGGAGTATTAAAGAAATTATTTGGATTGCACGATCGAGTGATAAACGGATAAAAATGACCTCGATACATTTCGTGGTTCACCCTTTACCAGGCACAGACGATCAGCTCAATGATAGGTAAGATATTAGTGAAATTTTATGAGCAATAGGCTTTTCCGTTTTTTCGCTAGCTCAACGTATTCCATTGCATGCCTCTGCCTGCCCGTTCCTGCACTACATCCTATGTATATTGTGCCTTGCCTTCCTCCGTGCCCTGACCATTGGCGTCCGTTAAACTTTCATATTGCGCATTTCCATATTAAAATTATCAATCCACATATGTAATCATACTATTCATTTACATCATGTACAATTCTCGGTTATTTTTTTCTATCAATGATTACCAATGATGCAACGGTTCCAATCGACCCTACCATCCAGTGACACATAATATTATTGTCAGATAATTTCATCCCTATTAAATAATGCACATTAAATCTTCGCAAAAAATAGTTATATTTATTAATGTATCTTTTTTTTTATATGTATATTATCAATATTTTGGTTATATTAAATGCTCTTAACATTGATTTACTTACTTCTTTGTTCTATGAAATGGTGTATTGTGGGTCATTTCATAGTGCACAATATTCTGGATATAGTTGCAAGCGCTAGACTCTACATTATCATCTTATTGCTTTTGCTATTTCGCCACTTATGTTAACCGCAATGATTTTCTCCCACTAAATTTCGATGAACATATTTTATGATTAATTTAGTATCGCTGTGATTTTATTTTTTTCTTCAATTCATATTTGGATTTACTCGTGGTGAATGTGCATAGACACAAATCGTGTATATGAATATTAAATATATATCTATATCTCGGTAGATATAGATCATAGTCACGCTGGTTAACTGAATGAACAGTGAATAAATTGATGAGGTTATAGATATTTGTCATATATAAAAATACATATTTGAATTATGAATTTTTTATTGAATTATTTATCATGGAAAAATGTGGTTATGATCACGTGTATCTCTATTATTTTCTTATGTGCTTGTAATAATCTCGTTTTTAGTTTGATATTTTATTAATATTGAAGTGTGTAGACGATAAATGTTAATTTGTTATTTAATTTTTTATTATTATATTTTCATTTTGCAGATTAAAGGAAGTGGCTGAAAAAATTAACAGATATGGATTTGTTACACCGCCAGCATTTAACGGTCTTAAAGCATCAGTTAGGCGAATCGTTGTTGGACCATCTCACATCGCATTACTCATGGACGATAACAGAATTTGCCGGGTTGCATTTACTGTTCTTTCTGACAGACTAGATCTCAGTAAAAGCGAGCCAAACAGAAAGTAAATAATTGATTTCATTATTAATGATAGTTAAATACTGAAAATTATTCATTCATTATGAAAGAAAAAAAAAATAATAAAGAAAAATTTATTGATTATTGTATTTATTTAATATTTTTATTTTTCAGTCCTAGTAAAAATCATGTTGGAAATACGAATTCTACACCGAGTGGTAGTGGCGCAAGCGGTGGCGGAAGTCGTACTACAAATTTATCATCACGCTCATCACGTGCTAGAATAATGCGAAGTAATTCAGCAATACGTGGTGGTGGTGGCGGTAGTGGAAGTGGTAGTAGCGGAAGAATTGGACCACCCGGTGTTATCATGGGTGGTGGTGGTGGTGGTGGCGGTGGTGGTAGTGGAGGCAGTGGAAGTTCAAGACCAATTGTATCAGTACCAGCACCATTTGTACCCGAAGATCTTATTACACAGGCTCAAGTTGTATTGCAAGGCAAAAGCCGTAATCTTATTATACGTGAATTGCAACGAACGAATTTAGATGTTAATCTTGCGGTAAATAATTTATTGTCACGTGACGATGAAGAGGGCGATGATGCTGAAGATGCAGCTGATAGTTATGTGCCCGAGGATTTAATATCATTGCTTGATGGTGGATTTAGTAATGAACAATCAGTTATTATTGATGCCGATTCAATGTTTTCCGAAGATATATTTGGATATGGTGTAATGCGTAATCGTGGTAGCTCATCAAGACGATTGGGCATTGATCGTGATAGTGAACGTTCAGCTGAACGTGATAGAGATCGTGATAATTTCAGCCGATGGCGTGAACGACAATATTATGGGCCACGTAGATGGTTAGAGACAGCATTGAAAGATTGTTGGGAAAAAGATCCGGAAAATAAGAAAAAAGAACTTGCATCACAAAGTCCATTGTGGATATCTGAAGAGCTTGAATGGTGGCATGAACGTAGTGGTGAACCAGCACCACGTTTCGTTCAAATAGCTGCACTTTACAGTGAACTTATTGCTGTAACTGCCACTGGACAATTGTATCAATGGCGATGGGTAGACTCGGAGCCCTATAGGAACATTGAAAATCCAAATGTACATCATCCAAAAACAACCTCATTGGCTTTGGTTGGCGAAAAAATTATAAATATATCAGCAACGGCGATTCGTTGTTCAGTTAGTACTGAAAGTGGAAAAGTTGCAACTTGGTTAGATGAATTATTGGGTCATGTAGCATCACGATTGGAGCATCCTGCACAAGCATTCACTGAATTTACACTTGATAAAATAGTGTCGCTTCATACATGTGCACTTTATACTGTTGCTAAACTTGAGAGTGGAACACTTTATTGGTGGGGAGTATTGCCTTTCGCTCAACGAAAGAAATTATGGGAAAAGTATAAAGCTAAATCACGAAAACATCGTCCATCCACTGTTGTATCAGCTGATATAAGTTATGGCACTCATGTATGTATGAAAAATAGCCCGATTTATCAACCAGGTGCTATTGGTTTCACTATTGCTAATGGTGTACCTAAAGTGGGACAGTTATTAACAGCAGCGTGGAATTTAGATGCAACATGTCGTTTTAAAATTTTACCGGCTGGTACTTTATTACCAAATACTGAAAAACGTGAACCAAGTAGTAATGGTAACAGCAGTACAAGCAAACACAGTTATAAAGAAACTGCTGATAGACTTGATATGCCGCCACCGCCATCACCGGCGTCAAGCACGTGCAGTGACACCGGTAGCATTACAACAAGTCATAAACGACAAAAGCGCATGACACCGCGTAGTGAGGGTGAGGCCGAACGTAAAGACGAGGAGGAATGGCAACTTAAAGATGTTATTTTTGTGGAAGATGTTAAAACAGTTCCGATTGGTAAAGTAATTAAAGTCGATGGGTCTTATGTTGCAGTTAAATTTTTCTCAAAAGACTCGAAAGAAAAGGAAAAAGAAACAAAGGAAAAGGATTTTAGTACGTCAGATTTTAAAGATTTAACTGCAGAGGAATTAATTAAATTACTTGCTGATTGTCGATTATTGAGGAAAGAAGATCTTCAAGTGGTGAAATCATCAGTAAATTCACGTGCACCAGATTGCTTTCAACGTACACCTAGACGAGTTAATATTGCCGAAGGTACAAGTGAAAGTATATTAACTGTTTCCAATGATGGACAAGGTATTCATGCAATTTTGAAAAATGGAAATAAATTGAGCTATGTTGTTTATAATTTAAGCACTGGTAGATATGTTCAAGACTGTTGTTTACCATCTGAAATATCAGCGGTATTGGGATTACAACCTCAAAATATCAGTTTAACAAGTGCTGGTGAAAATACTGAGTGTTCAATGATTTTACGCGATGGAAATAATACAATTTATCCAATCGCTAAGGATTGCGCTGAATCAATTCGTGACCCAAATTGGTTGGATCTCGTACCAGTTGTATGTATTGGCGCATCAACAATTCCAATTCCAAGCTGTTCTAATTCGACAAATTTAAAAAATCAAGTAGCAGTAATAGCATTGGTATTTGAAAATCTTCTTATTATGCCTCGTATTTTACGATGTGATTATGAGGGCGTCAAACAAGTACTACTTAATTTGGAACATGACGTTAAAAGCAATAATACACAAATTCAATCAATTTTACAAGAACGTTGCGATGGCAATCGTAATATTTTACATGCGTGTGTTAACATGTGTGCACCAACATCAAACAAAGACAATGAACAAGTTGTCGAACGTGAATTAGTTACGTGTGCAGTTGACAGTAATTCAACACCAATGGAGGAACCAATTCCGCCATTGAGTTGGCCACCCGAATTGGATAATACATCAGGTGAAGAAGACAGTTTATTGAGTATTGGTGCAGCGAGTATTTCTATGATGAATAAATCTGGCGTAGGATCAACTACAAATAATACATACATCACCGATTCAGCCGAACGTAGAAATAATGCACTTTCGATACTCAAACACATGTGCGAGGCTGTTGTTCTTGCACCACACCTTAAAGATTTACTTACAGCAAAAGATGCACAAGGACAAACGCCATTAATGTTGGCTGTATCAGTTCGTGCTTATCACGCGGCTCTCGTTCTTTTGGATACAATCCAACGTGTGGGAAAAGATCCCAAAGAATGTTCAACAATGATATTACCGTCAGATACGAGTCCTGATTTATCACCGCTTTTTGTCACCTGTTGCAATGACACGTGTAGCTTCACATGGACTGGCGCCGGTCATATTAATCAAGATATATTTGAATGCCGCACATGTGGGTTGACCGGCTCACTTTGCTGTTGCACTGAATGTGCTCGTGTTTGTCACCGTGGACACGATTGTAAATTAAAGAAAACATCACCAACAGCTTATTGCGATTGTTGGGAGAAGTGCAAGTGCCGTGCTCTAATTGCGGGACATCAAGGTGCACGATACGATCTCCTTTGTAGACTTGTTACTAATACGGATCTTGCAACAAAAATAAATTCACGTGGTGAAAGTATTTTATTGTTTCTTGTACAAACTGTTGGAAGACAATCTGTGGAACAAAGACAATTTCGCACAGCACCGCGACAACGTTCCACATCTGCAAGTCGTAAAACACCATCATCTGACGGCCTTGGTGCAGATTTTGATATGCCCGATCATGATTTAGAGCCACCGCGATTTAGTCGACGTGCTTTAGAGAGATTATTAAATGACTGGCCCGCAGTTCAGTGTATGATTATGTCAGGAGTTTCGGAGAATACAAGTGATCAATTATTTGGCGATGCCGGAGTATCAGCGCGTCAAAATGGTACTGCTTTATTGGATAAATTTACTCATACACTGTTGGTGAAAAGTACATCTGAAATGTTAGACATACTACTTACCACATTAATCAGAGAATTACAAAATGAATCAATTCCCGGACGTCAAGATGAAGCAAATATTGTTGCTCGTCGATTTGTTCGATCAGTGGCAAGAATATTTGTCATATTTACCATTGAAATGGCACCGAATACAGCAAAAAATCGTCGAAGTGCTAGTCAAGCTACACCGCCATTGATAAAATGTCGACGAGTATTCAGAGCATTGATCAAATTGGCAGTTGAAGAATTATGTGAAACTGCAGATTCATTAATTGCACCAGTACGTTTGGGTGTTGCTCGGCCAACTGCGCCATTTACTTTAACTGGCTCGGTAATGGAAGTAATTAATGGCTCAGAAGAATTATTCTCCATTGAACCATTAATTCCACACAGTGGTGTTAATGCACAAGTTCTTGATCCAACATTGCAACCACCGTCAGGCAGTGGTAATATAGCAATATCACGTGATGCCGTTGCAATGGATGAAACTGAAGGTGGCGAAGAAGTTCCCATGGATTTAGATGGTGATATAAGTGAACATGAGGATTCAGGATTGCCTGGAATACCGGGTGTACCTCCAAGTCAACCATTAAGTGAGGGTGACAGCCATGTGGGTGGCGTTGGTGAGGAGCACGCTGGCGATGTTGAATCCGATACTGAACTTGATTTATTAGCCGAAGCCGAAACTGAATCTGATTCAGATGACAATCATAGCAATCAAGACGCCGCGTCAGCACAAAGAAGTGTTCAAACTGGTGCGACAGCTGGCTCTGACGGTGGCATGGGTTCAATTGTGCTATTTCCTGAAGATGAATCTGGTGATTCAAGTCAACAAGAGGACGATGAAAGTGAAGCGGGTGAAACTGACGAACATGACACAGAAGAATTTCAAATTAGCGATGAACAATTGGAACGTCGTAGTGGATCATCAGGAAATTTACCACGGAATAATCTTGCACCTGTATCAATGCAATGGGCAATAAGAAATCGTGATTCAAATACAAGAACAGCTGGATCAAGAGTTACTGGTGGTAGCAATATGATTTTTATTGATCCAACATCACTTCGACGATCAACAGCTACGTCTGCAGTTGCAGCAGCACAAGA
Source organism: Microctonus hyperodae (assembly GCA_030347285.1). Lineage (NCBI taxonomy): Eukaryota > Metazoa > Arthropoda > Insecta > Hymenoptera > Braconidae > Microctonus > Microctonus hyperodae. The sequence goes on along the minus strand of JAQQBR010001833.1, from coordinate 3,421,466 downwards.
ACCCATTACCATGGGTACAACTGCGAGTTGTTTGGCACGTGCCTTTGGTATTGTCATTCGTATGATAGCTGATTTATTGACAATGGTCCGGAATTATAAAAATAATGCACCGGCATTGCCACGACTTATGGAAATAACATATCAAGACGCTGTGAATTTACAGGTATTAATTGAATTTATAAACAATTTTATTTTTTTTTTAAATATAAATTTGCCCATTGAATTGAAACGAATTACTACTTTATTATTTCTTTGTTCAGATGTATCTTGAGGGACATTTAAAACCAACCTGGGACTGGCTGCTTGTTGTAATGGATGCAACAGAGGCACAATTAAGATTCGGCGTATCATTAACTCGTAGCGCTGATCCAACTCATCCGGAACATCCATTGAACAACGCGCCATCATTATCGGGCGGTAATCTCACAGGACTTTTAAACACCGCGGCACTGTCATTGACATTACAGGGAAACGCGGGACGAAATCATCGCAGTGGTATGACAGCAACATCAAATATTTCGACAACCCAAGGTTCAACTCGACTCACCGTTGGTTTTACAGGAGTTGGCGAAGCGCCACGTAGCGGAAGGGAACGCGAGAGTATGTATTTAAATTTAATTGAAATCAAATTTCTTATTGTTATACAGACCGTTAATGTGACAGTATAATTGTTGATATTAAATTTTTTTTTTTTTTAGCCACTGATGCACACTGGGCAAGGCGTGAATTTTTATCGTACTGTTTATCGCTGATGCGTGCTCATAATGGTGAACATCGTGACAGTTTACCGGTGCTTGATGTGTCCGCATTGCGACACGTTGCTTATGTTTTTGATGCACTTGCATATTACATGCGATCTTTAAATGAACCATTGGGTTCGCGTAACGAAAATCAAAAAGAATCTGGTTCATATAATGCTTGGAATGAACAGGTAAATTATTGATTTTATTCAACAAATTCTATGGACTAACATGCAATTGGAAAATAAATATTAATAATCGATTTTTATTCTATTTTTAGGATGAAAATGATAATGAAGAAGGAGACGAAGACAATTTGCCAGCACCCACAGCAATGGAAACTGATTCAGTTGATTATCCAGATTTACTTCAAGTTCCTGTATGCGGTACAGGCGACTCTAATAATTCAGCAGCCAAAGGACGAAAACATCCATTTTTGCAGCGATCTGATTCAACATTGTGTCTCGGTTGTCCTCCATTAGATCCATTTGATACAAGTATAAGTGAGGCATTACCATTAGCAGATCAACCGCATTTACTACAACCACACTCTAGACGTGAAGATTTATTTGGTGTTCCAAGACAACCATTAGCTGGTACAGCTGGTGCTAATCAAAATCCATTCGAGGGTTTGCCAACACGATTAGGTCTTTCAGCGCGTAGCGCTGATAATACGCCAACTGTTGCACCAACGTTCAGTCAAGTAATTCAAAATCCAAATGGTAATAATAATGTCAATGCTACTAACATCAATAATGGCGGAGGTAGCAGCAGCAGCAGCAGTAGTAGTAGTAGTAGTAGCGGCAGCAGCAATAGTAATACACCACCACTCTCTATTACAATAGAAACAACCAGACGAAATTCAATTACTACAAACGAACCTGGATGCAGTAAACAAATCGAAAAGCCAAAATTATTCAATCAAACAAATGACAATCAATCATCATCATCATCATCACCACCACCATTACCACCAACAATTGTTAATGAACAAATTGATCGTGCACCTATAATTGTATCACCAACTAGCCAAAATGAAACTGGAAATAATAGTAAAGGCAAAGATATTACAAAAGCTGGTCGTAGTGTGATAGTAAGAGCGGGAACTGTATCAGAAACGAACGTAAATAAAGTTGGTGCACCAGAGGTATTAGTTGTACCGGCAGTTGAAGCACAAAATGGCGCTGAGGAAGTCGTACCAGCGGCAACTAGTCAAGAAATATCAGCGCATGAAACAGTGGAGACAAGTCCAGTGGAATCCGCGAGAGCAATATCTACTATTGGCACAAATATTTCACATAATATTTTACTAGGACGTTGGAGATTGTCTTTGGATTTGTTTGGACGTGTATTTATGGAGGATGTTGGTCTTGAAGCGGGCTCAGTTGTATCTGAACTCGGTGGATTCCCGGTTAAAGAAGCCAAGTTTCGTAGAGAAATGGAAAAATTAAGAATTTCACAGCAAAAAGATATCACACTGTCAAAGGTAAATAATATCCAATTTATTGCAATTATTAAAAAATTAAATTTAATATGTCTTATTATTATTATTATTTAGGTTGAACGTGACAGAACACAATTATTAGTGCAAACAATGAAAGAATTGAATACCCAGTACAATTTGTACAATAGACGAGCGACAAATACGCCGCCATTAGCTGTTAATCGGGTTAAAGTTTTATTTAAAGATGAACCGGGTGAAGGTTCAGGCGTTACTAGAAGTTTTTACACTGCAATTGCCGAAGCACTGTTAGCTAATGATAAGCTACCTAATTTGGAAGCGGCGCAAGTTGGATCAAAATATTCGCAGTATAATGTATTGCAAAAAATAAAGACTCGCGATCGAGATCCGCATTTAAGACGACAGGTTATTATAAATTAATATTTGATAAATTTCATATCATAAATAAATTTTATTATAATTATTAAATAATAATTAATTCATTATTATTTATTTTAGAATCCAAGATCATCGGCTAAATACAGAGAGACACGACGAGTCTTGTCATTTGAAGCACGTTTATTTCATCCAACATTTTCAGCGGAAGGTGCCAGTAGTTCTGGCGCTGGTGGTTCATCATCAAATAGTAATGCAACACCAGTTGCTCATGTATACAATCATCATCTTACCACACATCAACAGAATCTTGGTGATCGTTTATATCCAAAAGTGCATGCATTAAGACCACTGTTTGCTGAAAAAATAACGGGAATGCTACTCGAATTATCACCGGCTAATTTATTGACATTGCTTGCATCTGAAGAAGCACTTCAACAAAAAGTCGATGAGGCATATGAATTGATACACAGTCGCCAGCAAGATTTAGCCAGGGAGGCATTGTTCGATCTTGATGTATTCAGTCTTACTGAACGTTGCGGTGCTAATAAAAAGAAAATAGATAACAGCATTTTAGATGATACTGAGGATAATGCACCGTTGTTTTATTCGCCAGGCAAACGCGGATTTTATACACCAAGGCAGGGACGTGCCAGTTATGAGCGTTTAAATGCATTCAGAAATGTTGGCAGGTAAATAATTAATCCGTTTCATCTTTATTCTATATTTCAAATCTAAATAAATGAAAAATATATTATAATGCTTTTTATTTCCATTAAATTCACAGACTTATAGGATTGTGTCTTCTACAAAATGAATTATGCCCAATATTTTTAAATCGTCATGTGATTAAATATATATTATCACGGCCAATAAGGTTCCATGATCTGGCATTTTTCGATTCCGTTATTTATGAGAGTCTACGGCAGCTTGTTATTGATGCTGAAACAAAAGACAGTAACAGTTTATTTTCCGCATTGGATCTCACATTTGGGTAAATATATTTATTGACATTATAAAAATATTTATTTTATTATTTATTTTAAAAACATGTCATTTATTCATTTTTTTTTTTTT
>JAQQBR010001833.1:3388688-3403259 GCA_030347285.1 Microctonus hyperodae | reverse complement strand
GTCGGTATAAAACTCTCATAGAAAAAACGTGTTTTTTTTTACTTGTTTTGTTTTGTTATTGGACGTAAAAGCTAAGATTCTATCTATTAATTTAGCGACAATGTCATTGAAGTATCGCCGTCACGCATATTAGCGTCAATGGACACGACAGAGCGATAGATGACATGTGTGTGCCAACATAACTATGATCAAGATGAATAATTCATTAATTCGTAAACTTTATTCGCAGAGACGTCAGTAAATGGTATAAATTATTATCAGACTGACATGAACTCGTCATTATCCCAAAAAAGTTTCAAACCATTTCAAATTTTGTATTTTTTGTTCATATTCGTCCCTAAAATCTCTACTTAGAAACTAATCCACTATCTTCTATATTAACTTAGTATAAAATTTACAGTTTTTCTTTTCTTCAGATACTTTGTACGAGTAACATCGATGGCTTAAGTTTACCTTATAAATATTATTTTATTTCTTTTTTTTTTCGCCCTTTCCTTCCCATTTTCACTCTTTCTCTCTTTATCGCTCGTTATTTCACTCGTGTGGAACCTCAACAGCTTTCAACTTTCAAGGACACACAGAGAGTAATTGTATACATTCACGCAATTTGACATACACTTATTCGACTTTTGACGCATACCTGTTTAGTAACTTTTTTTTTTCTTTTTATATATTTTTTTTTATTTCATTTCGACGGCCCACATTACTTTGGATGTAGAAAGGGAGTAATCGGTTGACTGTGTAATAAAGTCTTGAGGGTGTATCGAGAAGAAAGTTAAATAACAGCGTCAAAAATTGCCAATAAGTAGAATTGAAGAAAAATAAAACAAAAAAAATATATTCAAGGAGAGAAAGAGTAAAAGTTCACGTGGTTAATCTTCAATTCAAACTTTGGTGGCGTTAAAGTTGAGGGAAAGTGAAATTTGAGCTTTTCACGCCAACGTGACTTGCCTTGATGAATAGAGAATATATTTGAGAAGATAACGATCCAATAAAATAATTGAGAATTCTCATCTCTATTTTTTTTTGTTCACACGAAGTGAATGAAAAAAAAATATGAATCACAGCAAAATAATCATGAAAAATTAATGTCTAATAATAATTATAAACGTAATGTAAATACGTCTGTGCAATTGAGATACAATCGTTTTATTTGACATGATTTAGAGCTCTCTCTCCCTCTCTTCATTGTATGTATTTATATATTGCTATATATAATACAAATTAATTTGTGCTGTGGAATTTAATTTGTATTTATGTAGTGTTTTATCTTGGTTTCAAAATATTTGTTTCCAATTTCAATTTGCTGCAGTAAATTGTGGCCAGTAAAAGGTGAACGGTACGCACATTTATTTGCATTGTGGTGATAATCGTCATTTATCCAACAAATTAGTCATCGACACTTCAATTGATTATATCATTTCTAATTGTATACTGTTACATTGTTTCAATTTATCAAACTCTAAATTTAAATATTTTTTTTTTTATTCCTTGTGGGACATAACTTCAAAAATAAAAAAATCCCACTAACTCTACGAGCGTTATTATTCGTTTTTGGATTACACATTGTTACAATCGAGTCTTTCATTTCGCCTCTCCCAATAATACAAAAAATTGTGTCGATATTTATCATTAAAAAACATTTTTTTTTCTGTCTTCAATTTCAAAGTCTAAATCTTATAAATTTTAAATTTGCGAAATACCCAGTAAATAGATCCATAGACAGATAATTTGCAGCCTATTAGAAATTTTACATACTAACAGTGACCTTCAGAAAGGATGATCTGTCTATAATCAATGGAGTAATAATTCATGGAGTCACAAGCACTATAGAGAAAATTTAATTTTTTACTTCAGTGACCCCTACGAACTTTATGGCACAACAGTTAATCACTCTCAGTTTTGACATGTTTGAATGTCAAACCTGGGGTCCATTGAACCATATCTATACATCAAACCACATCATTGGCATAAATTCTGGCAGTGTTGGCATTGATTTTTTCCATTCATTTCACAATTAATTTGTTGATATTTCCTTTTTCATTTTCCGTATTTTTTTTTTTGCATTTGAGAAGAGAAAGTCGTGCGCGAACAGCGTGACAATTGCGTTCTTTTGTTTTTAACTCACATCACACTTGTATGACTCAATAAATCCTACAGTCATTCTCATCATGTTAATGAGATTCAACAATAAATACCGTAAAATTCCATGGCACAATTAAGATGAGCCGGATGGTAATGACCATGCGGCATCATGTGGCCCTGCATATGTTGGGCCGTGTATCAGTCTGTCGGTGGTTCAAGATACGGTATTTCACTTGTAACATTAAACGACTCAAAGTAATGATTAAGGAACTCGAATGTTGGTCGTTTTTCCGGACAGGCGTCCCAACACTGAAGCATTAGCCGATAAATGCTGTCAGGTAATGGTTGGGTAGCTGGCTTTGGCATCCGGTAGCCCTTATCGACTTGCTCGATTACTTCACGACCGTGCATACCTATTGAAGTAGATAAAGGATATGTGTTCATGTAAATTAAAATAGTCTCGATAAAATATTACAAATAAATAAAATATGAAAAATATTTACCTGGATAAGGAACTTGACCGTAAGTAAAGAGTTCCATAAGCAATATTCCATAAGACCATACATCACTTTTAATGCTAAATTTTCCATAAACAATAGCCTCAGGGGCTGTCCATTTAACTGGAAATCTGCTTCCTTGCTTTGGACAATATTCATCATCTTCAATAACTCGTGCCAAACCAAAATCACATATTTTCGCTTTATTTTTTTCACCAATTAAAACATTTCTCGCAGCAAGATCACGATGAATAAGTTGTTTTCCCTCGAGGTGTTCCATACCGGAGGCAACTTGTGCCGCGATATAAATCAGATCCTCAAATTGCATATATTTACCATCGCCACTGCGCAAAAAATCTAGAAGACTGCCATTACACATATACTCTTGAACAATATAAATTGGTTCTTCTTTAGAACACACAGCGTACAGTGCAACTAAATGCCGATGTCTGAATTGTTTCATGATTGCAGCTTCTTGTAAAAATGCTTCAGTTGACATTGTTCCAGGTCTTAATGTTTTAACAGCTACTTCAATTTTATTACGCCATTTTCCATAATAAACTTCGCCAAAATTACCATGACCAAGTTTACGAATTAATTGTATTTCACTTCGATTTATTTCCCATTTATCACGTAATTCCGGACCAAGATCCCACATGTCCGGTTGAGGCTTTGGACATGGCTTGGATAATACATGACATAGGCCAAGTGCATTTTCTGAAAATTAATTATTTTTTTTTTTTCATTATTATTAAATTTATATATAATTAAATAAAATACTTATTAGAAAGATATTGAATTATTAAATGAAAATTATATTATTTTCTTACTGCTGTAGGCCATTACAAGTGCTGGTAATGTGGGAAATGTTTGATTGGTGGCAATGAAAAATCCGCCATTGTCAAGGGGTTTTATTTTATAATGTTTAACATGATGTCCTCTTCCTTCCTCCCAATCTTTTACTGAAAGACTGTAACCACGTGGATTATGTTCGCTTGGTCGTACTAAAAATGTTCCACGTGGATTTTCATCGACAAGTAACAATTTTCCTGCCTCTTTTCTCGACACATTTTCAAAGAACCAACTGCAAACATTTAATCATCCATCACAATTCAATTTATTAACAATTAAATGAATTGAACTATAAATGTTTAATGTTATGTGTTTAATTATGAATTAATTATCGGGGGAAACTTACTCTTCACTCTCAACAGAGCGTTCAACAGCTACAAAGTTCCATGGTATGAGACCCTCTTGATGACTCTTTAGATGTAAAACCCTCCACCAATCTGGCTCAGTGTCATCCAATACTTCCATCCGATCACCTTTTATAAAGCTAACATCTGTACTTTCTCTTGCCGTGTAGTTGTAAAGCGCCACCACAATTTTATTTGCTCTTAGTGAATGTGCTACATATTTTCAAAGAAAAAAAAGGAAGAAAAAAAATCAAACAATCCTTACAGTCAATTGCACACTAACTCCAATAAAGAAATAATTGATTTCTTCAATATTAATTCATGTAATATTATAATATAAATTGACACTGTAATATTGAACATAAATAAAATAATAATAGTGTTGGATTTTTGATTTGCCAAAAGCGAAATTCAAATAAAAAAAATAAAATATTTCGTTTCATAAATAACAAAATGACAAATAATGAATTTTAAATGTCCAAAATTAATTCACACATAAATATAATAAAATATAAACAAATATATACATGAATAAATAATAATTATATTTTATAATATAAATTAATAAATAAATAAAACAAAATAAAATACACACATGCGGCTAAGAACACAGGCGAATTTGTTTTACGTGGTTGATGGGGTATCGGTGGCTTACACGGTGTTTGATGTCTTGGTCGAATAATATCCGCACGCGTTTGAACTCCTCCTCGTTGATTTGGATCAGCGGTATAACGGCTGTCCAATGAGTCACCATTGCTGTGTTTTGAGCCCGGTGTAACATCGGTCTTATTATAAACTAAAAAAAAAAAATGCATACATTGTCAAGTACATGCAGGAAAAAAATAAACTTATAAATTGATCGAGGTCAATTTTCTGCACTTGATTGAATTTTTTCATTGTCATTTCACATCAATGAAGCTTCAAGAGATACAGAGTCTCATTTTTTTTCTCTTGTGTGCTTCATTGAGGACTTCCTATGAATAAATCGATAAAATGTACTTGACTTGATAGCGGTGCAAGATAAAAAAAAATTAAAAAAATAGAATGAAACAATAGCAACAATGAATTGAATAAAAAAGAGAATACACTTTACCAAGTGGTTGAGGCTCTTGCCTCTTGCTGCAACACTTGCCCATGATTTTCACCAAATCTTTTGCCTCTGTCACTCGCTCGATTATAATCTCCCTCTATCCAAGGTCTCGCTTCTGCCCAACTGCAATTCTCTTTATCTGCTTTAACAATACATCCAATCGATTTTAATTTTCATGTTCGGTTCAGCTGAGAATTATCATCGTGATACGACTCCATCGTGATTGATAGAAATATTATTTTTCCACACTTAGGTGCTGATGCCACCATGTGTTATTTAATATTTATTTTAAAATGCACTCAGTGATGTTCCATTATATTTCCCATTACTACAATGAAATTGGTCCCTGTATCTGTAAATAAATAACAGTATCAATATTATAGTTATACATTTTAATGGATTATAAATTTATTTCTAGAACAATATGACATATATTTAATGGATAAAAATAGAGAATGCACTGAATAGCTTCATTTTATATTCAATGACAGATAAATTCTGAAAATAATATAAAGGAAGTATAACTTGACGTGCTTTCAAATGGATTTTATTTATACATAGAAAGAGAATAAAAGAAAAATTCATGTCCAACTTTTTGTTAATATTTTTTTTTTATATTTCATTTCATTTATTGAATTTTATTTTTTTCTTTTTTTCTTATCTCTTCATTATATACAGTTGGAGAGTGTGTTCTCGCATTTTGGTGAATGTATTTAGTTACAAAAGAGTACGAAGACCCTTTTTTCGTGTTCTCCCTCATTCAATTCTGTACTGTCTCTTCAAAATGTCTATGTACAAGTGTATATAAATGGAACAAAACAATAAGTTGAAGAGAGAAAATTAAATACAGGAGATTGAAGTGTTATGTATGTATGTATATGGTTTTACAACTCGATCGATGGTCCGGCAAATATTTGCGTTGTTGCATGTACCAAAAACCACACACATACAAATTATATAAAATCATCAAGCACGTGCTTGCTTTTATAATTCTGTTTATAAATAATAAAATTCATTTTATATTTTAATTTCTTCTTTTTCTTCTTCTTTATTTCCTCCATATTTATTTTATATTCTTACTGCGGACAATTTAAATATATGTTTAACTGGAGGACATCAAGCCGGATGACAACAGACTTTCTGTCTACATGTACGTATTATAGTGGGCCAGTCCTTTTTCTGCTCACGCACATTTCAATGTTCCTTCAATATATAAACATCTATGTTTTATTTTTATTCTTCTTCTTCTTCTTCTTTTTTTCTTTATATGTCTTTGTGCAGCAGACGACCAAATCCACTCTTGAAAAATATAATCTCTATATATTAAACCAACGATCGAATTTTGAAGCACTTTCATTCGAAGGAAGTTGAATCTTCTGCTATTTTTTTCCTCGTTTTCATCCTCTCAATTTCCTTCCTTTTTTCTTATGTTCTTTCCAACGAGATTATCGATGATGGATTTATCCCACCGTGAACGTGATATCGACAGGCGACAGACATTCCAATAAGTATCACAGGAGTATTTTTATTTTTTAAATATTTTTTTTCTCTTTATTTTTCATCCATCACACAATTTCACATAAGCTGAAAGTTTTGTTTATAGTTTTTTCTTGGCGCTCGGTTCATGTAAAAGTGAATGAACCAAGTAAATACACAGATAGAGCTGATGAGGAAAAAACTAAGAAAAAAAAATCAAACACGTATGTATATACATATATATTATATATATAAAAAAAAAATAAAGAGGGTGCCGACATTTTTCCAAGCGAATTTTCGATGTAGTCGCGCCGTCTCTGGTAAAAAGCCATTGACCCTCCACACTCTAAGCGCGTTTTTACGAGCTGAATCTGTATCCAGCCAAAAAACTCTTTGTTCCCTCTCACAGCATAAATACATAATCCTTTTATTTTTATTTACTCCCAGACAAATAAATAAAAATATCATATCTATCTGAGTATAGATTTTAAATAGAATTATTTTTAATAAAATATAAAATACATAATATTTTTATAACTGTATAGATAAATGCATGGTTATAAATATTAATGTAAATAACTATCAATTGATGTAATACTTTAGGCACGTGTTGTGACGAATGTCGGTTTTATTATTGACACGCTGCAAGTTTCAACCCCTATTTCATGCGGTTGGAAACAGAGTTCTACGTACGTCAATGAGAAGTGGACAACTAGAATATTGTGAATGGATCGATACAGCATACATATAATAGCTATAACACTGTATCCCCTATGTATTCTAACAAGATATATAGAATAGATGAAATACATCCACGTGGTTAATATTCGATACAGATACATAAATATTATAACAATTAAATGTATCGATTGTTTCTTATTACAAACATGATGGTTGAAATTATCAATAAAGCCCCCAATCGTGTGAGAAACTACTGTAGCTTTGAGTGTCAACAATAATATCAGAGGGAAATAATTGGTGTGAACTTGAACAATAAAATTTATATACAAAAGATGGAGAATTATATACATGAAAATAAATAAGAATGAATTTTTATAATTAAAGAATTATATTTTTGCATGTGTAAAATAATTTCACTCTCGACATTTCTTGTATTATATACAAAATATAATAAATTTGTCAGATTAAAATTATAATATATATTCTCATCTTTATAATAATTTCCAGTTTGTGAAATTTAAAATATTTATTATTAAATATAATAAATATTACAATCATACATATGATTATAATTTTATTATTTGTGTTATATGATTCATCAACAGTTAATTAATTCGGTAATTAAATATTTCAAATAAATATAAATATTAAGAGAATAAAAACACACACACACATGCAAGTGATATAATGAAGAATAAATTTTAGCGAATATATTTTAATGAAATATATTAATAGCAATAAAAGAAAAAATAAATGTTACTTTTTATACAGTAATAAATACGACAACTTTATAGATAGAGCATTATATTTAATGTTAAATTACAAATTACGAATGCGAATGTATTATATAAGACTACAGTTGCAAATTGCGTTTCGTTTATAAACGTATATACACCCAATGAATTCCCTTCTTTCATTTAAAAATGTTCTCAATGGCTTCCGGACTGTGAAGACGAGAGAATTAATACATGTATACATAAAGGAAACATCGAAAAGCAAGAGGGTTGCAAGAGCACATGGATACTGAGGGGTGAAACTTTGTCCTCCTTCACAGTAAGCCAACCCCAATTTTCTTCAACCCAAAGGGGCTGTGTATCTCTAGATTAAACTCTATAGGGGAATGCCATCATCGTCGTCAGTATATTCGAAAAAAAAAATAAAAAAATAAAAATGATGCGACAAACCAACGACGCTTTACTTCTTCATCTCCATCTAAGGAAAATTTATAAGATAGTTTATATATATTTTCTGCAGCGTATAATTTCACCACAACCGGCTGCAACTTATGTCGTATCTGTCCCTGAGGCCATACAAGTAAAGATAGACTCGTCTTTCCTGCACTGACATCAACAACGCGACCTGAGGGAGGTTTAGAACCTCATCGTCTCTGCATTTCTATTCCAAAATAGAGTCACGGTTGTAGTGCTCTATGTGTGTATAAATAAATAAATATATATACACAAAATGTCAGCGAAGTAAAATGTGATGATGTATACTTTTATTTCGTTTAAATTTGTAGTGCTTTAAGAGATTTTTTTTTGTTATTTTTCTGTTCATTGAATTTATTGAAATGTGTATTTTGTTTCAATGGTGTTGATGATTTAAAATATGTCATTGAGGATGGAGTCGAGACTGGTGAATAGGCGTGTGGCGACTATGTTATCGCTTCAAGTGTTTGCAATGGCGAAAAAAAAAAAATAAAAAGAGAAGTGCGAGAATATAGTGTATGTGAATAATATAACGAGATGTATTTAGAGTCCTCAGGAAAATCTGAGTCATACAATCTCTAGGGAAAAGATGAGTCAATAGGTCTGTAGGTCGACAAGACGAATAATTATGAATGTTATAAATGTTGACGCAGCTAAAGATAGAGAAAATAATAACGAAAAAAATAGTAGAAAAAAAAAAGTTTTGAAAAAAGTATTATTAAAATATTTTAATATGCATTAATGCATGAAATCCTGGCAATTATTATTTCACGCTCTATAATTTTTTATATGTGACAAATCAATTTCACGGTTTCTTCATTAATTTACCTGTCTTTTATTAATGATATTATTTATTATTAAAGCTGTTTTATGATTTAAAAAATTAATATTCATTATTTTATTTTATATTTTTTTCTATTTCTTGCTATCAATTTATATTTCAGTTATCCAAAAATGAGTTTCTAATTTCATTTTCTCGTAGTGAAGCGGATAATGGGGTTGGAAACGTGATGACGGGGTTGCAAAATTAGTGGGTGGTGGTGGTGAAAGAGCTTGGCATGTAACTTAAAAACGAACAGGGAAAATGGTGCAAGTTAATTAGAGCAAATGAATTTAATATGACGTGGAAAATCTGAGCGTTTCTCCTTGAGTAATATTATTAGTTATGTATAATTTACGAAGAATTTTTGGGTGAATTCAACCTTCATAACCTTCACTACCCTTGTACTCTGTAGTATCGATTTTAAACGCATGCAGGCAGGGGACATTTCCCCTATCATATACAAATATAACTGAGGATAAGTTATAATGTAATGGTTAGAGTGGGAAGAAAAAAATAAAATATGAGAACTCATCAGTGAGTCTAAAGTTATGGGAAAATTTTTCTCATCGTTGAAAAATAATTGACTTGGTAATAACTTATTCATCGTTTGAAATCAATTTTCTCAATCTTTCTCATCGAAACTAAATTTATGTCTCGACGTAGTCTCCCCTATATAAAACATATACGTACATATGTGTGTGTTACTCATGTTACGGCTGATTAAAGTCAAGTCATTGATAATTAACGGATTGGCCCATGTGTTTACATACATTTTCATTAATTTTATCGTTCAACTAAAATTATATATTCAAAGTTGCAATATCAGTTTATTATTCTAAGCGTCCGGAGTTCTGAAAAAAAATTACAATAAAGAAAAATTAATATCGGTCATAATTAAAATTTTGTTTAATTTATTTCTCAATGTCTGTATAAAAAAATAAATAATTGAATTTTTTAATTTAATAATTTTTTTTTTTCTATCATTAATAAATTATAAAATCTATAAATATTATTCATACATTTACACAAAAATACGTGAAACGTGATCGAAAATTAATTCTCATATAAATAAAAAAAAATTGAACAAATTTATTTTTTATCTCTCAAATTAATATCACCTCTAATTTAAATTATTTTCGGATTTATTTTTATACCAACAGATTAAAGATCCTGCTTTAAAGCTAAAAAATATTTAAAAAAAAAAAAAATAATCTCTTTTTCACTTTTATTTTTTATACATCGTCTTGATATATATGAATCATAATGTATTTTTTTTCTACTCTTTTTCTTTCATCTTGTGTTTATGGTCTGTGCGATACACATATACATATACTTGTCGACTGTGACGAAGAATAGACGTCGTTAGAAGCCAACCATTGCTGCACTACTGATGTGTTGTGCGTTCAAAGAGCGCGCGCGGTGCCCACTTAACCCTCAGAACACATCTAACACTTTATATACTACAGCCCATTCTTTCGTCACAGTCTGTCGACCTGAAACGAGACAAGGTGTGACTGAATGTAAAATATGAAAAAGGAATGAGAAAGTAAAATACATATTATACATATAAATATACGTACATATGTATATTAATATATGCTCATATTTTTTTCTATAGAAATATAAAAGAGTACATTAAAAGTAAATGATTCGTGTGAATGATTTAATATTTAATTTTCGATTAAAATATGTAAATTAATTTTTATCATACACAGTGTACTCAGAGGGAATATCTGGACGTATTATAATTACTAAATTAAATTTGTAGACATCGAATAAATATTAATTGATTAAAATAAATATATTTAGTTCAAAAATAATAAATTCATAATTGTTTCAATTAATTTTTTTTTTTAGTGTTATAACTAACTTAATGATAGTATGTGGAATCAATTAACTATGACAATAATATTTTAGATATTTCCTCGATTGTTTACTAACAAACAGACATGTGATAATTTTTTTTTTACGTATCTCTAATTGATAAATATATATAAATAAAACATTCATCGTGTCTGTTGATTAATTTTTCATACAGTCAATTAACTCTTTACAATTTGATTATATTATAAAGCAAATAAATCTACTTCATCCTGTATAATACAAAAAAAAATAGTTCCATATCAAAGTAAACAAAAAAAGAATTCTAAATGTTAAAATATTTATTACTGAGAATTATCGTAATAAAATTTATTTCTATGAATGTATAAATAATAAAAAAAAAAAAAAGATTTTGTTAATTCTATGAACGAATAGGTATTATAGTGAGACTATATAATATTGTACATCGATGATGAAAATGATGATGTTGTCAAGGACAATGAAGGAATAATTTAATATATTTATTGGTATTTATTTATACACACCATGTGTAATACGTATCGTCAATTTAATTATAATTCATAGGATTGGTTGTGAATTTATATTTTTTATTTTTATTTCTCTTCATCTTCTTCGTTTGTCTTTTATTGTTCAGACGTTAAATTTATGTATATTTAAAAGTTGTTTCCAATACACATCGCCCTTATGCATCATCATCAAGCATGCAAGACTCGTATATTGACTCTTCCTTAGCTCTTACTATACAGTCCCAGACGTATCATACAAAACTCTCGACTCTGATTATCAAGCAGTAATGTCAGCTATTCAAACACTCTTCGATAAGTCATTTAAATATATTGAATAGCAAAAGAAGTTGTAAAGAAAAAATAAAATAAAATTAAATAAAAATATTTCTATTATTAAATATCTCAACTCCGAGAATAATTCAATTATTTAATTAACATACTATTTATTTTTCCATTCATTTCTGATATCTCTATTTTTTATTCCCTGAATCATCGAGAGTTTGATGGACAGATGATCGATAAGACACATGTATGTTTGAGGGATTCAAGTATTAACGTTCATTCCCACCCTATTGATGTAGACAGAATGGCGCCGCACGCGGTGATGGTAATAATTTTTTTTCCCCTTTATATTTTTCCCTCGATCACGAGTGTTTATAAAGTAGTTTAAACAGGAAAAAAGAGTAAAGAAGGCGACGAGTGATAGTGAACACTGATGAACACACAACAAGAGTGGAAAAATAGTATATGATATCGCACCACTTGTTTCATTCAAGCGTGATAATTTTGAAGGTGCTCATTGTTCCAGTTAACGAACTGAGTAAGCTTTCACGATAGCACAAAATGATTGCGACTAAAATGCCAGAGGTAAAAAAATTACAAAAACAAAAAAATATATATATAAAAAGAATAAACTTTATACTTAAACTACAATATAAATATCTACATAACTGAAATAAATTATGATGTGTAAAAATTAAATACACATTAATATATATTTTTTCATATTTTAATTTTCAATTTTAAATTATATGATAAGTGGTGATGATAAAAGAAATACAAGTTAATCAGCTAATGGTTGATGGGATGTTTAAGAAGGTTATAGTGACTATAATGTACAAGTGTATTATATGTAGTTGAGGGTCTCTTTACTCGCGACATCAACTTGATAAAAGATACGAGGTTTCTGGAGCACTCGGACGCTCAAAGGGCAGTAACCTTTTCCAAGTGCCTTAGAGCACATTGCAGGTTATACGAGGAGTAGAGTCTCATCTCTACTAATATATCTACACACAATACATAGATATTATACATATGTGGATATGTGAGTGCGTGTATATATATACATTGCTTTACATGGATCGAGGCTCGCTCGATATCTCGAAAATTCTATTAGGCCATGCTCGGCACTTCCCAGTCTACAAGAATTTTCCCTCTATCTTTTTTACTTATAGTAATATTCAATATTTCTCGCTTGCGCTGTGTCGATTTTAATCCAGTGGCGTCCTACATTTTTTCTGCTTTGCAAAACAAATAACAAATGATGAAAAAGAAGAATAAAAAAAAATAAAGAGTAAATATAATTATTAAGAGCTTTGTAAAATGCGCAAGAGAAGGCAGGAAAATATTTGGATTTATTGTAGCTGTCGTGCTTGTATCTAAGGATTTATTGATTAACTTTTTGTTTTGATAAATAAATGAATGAAAAAAAAAATTAGAAGGAAAAATAAACTTGTGATAATAATTATTGTTTTGTTGTAAAAGCAGCTATTACTGTGTTCTATTTTTTCCACGTCCCTGAAGATGGATATATATTTTTCTGAGAATTATTATTAATATACAATGATTATAATATTTTCTTTCTTGGCATCAGTGTCGTTGTGCTGATTAGAAATTAATATTTTATAAAAGCAGTGCACTGATGTAATTTTTTTTTTTTATTGTATAGCTATAATAAAATATAAGAGACCTGCACTCAGGCTCTGTCTTGAAGAGGTTAAAGTGCATTAAAATAAGTGAATTATATTTTTGTTTATGTATTGTATGTATATTTTACTTATATATTTACATTGTATTTTTTTTTTAAATACTTTATATCATCACTTTTTATTTTGTATATAGAAAATATATTCACGAGTAGAGTATAAAGCTCACTTTGACGTTATAGAGGGCTTTGAAAAAAATTTTTCAAGCCTTATATGTCCACGTTGTTGGGTCATAAGCACAGAATATCATCAATGTAACTTGATGTAAGTGATTTTAAGTGAGTTCTTCTTACTCTCTTGCAATTATTCCATTACTCGAAATGTACGTTGCTTCTTTATGTTTACTCTATCATCACTCGTTGATGAATTAATTTTTAACTGCTGTATTTTCACTACAAATTTTAATTCTTTACATATTTAATTGAGTATAAAAAATTGTAAATAAATTAAAATATATTTAGCTTTAATCAAATTGTAATTTTTATCTATTGGACCTGGAATTTTCCAACGTTTTCAAATTCAATAAATAAAAAAAAATAAAAATCAAATAATCTGTAATTTATTCACCTATTAATTAATTATTTCTTTTTTCAATATCTTTGTTCTCTAATTCCCAAGAGAACTTTATCAGTTAAAAATTTTTCAACTAATTTTATTATTTAATTTTAATTCTTTTGGCGATTTTATTTTTGATTTATAAAAATTGGTATTGAATTAAAATATTCGCTCATGTTCTTGCGGTGATTGTCTAGTGGTCAGACTAAATTGTCTGACGCTTGGTGCTTTAATGGGGTATTAATGACGTGACTTTATTTCCGGAGTGCTTGTTGCCGTGCGCGACAACCAACTTCTTCATGTGCTCAGTTTTCGATCGATGAAAAGAGTATATAGTTGTATATGTACGAGTGTGTCTTCTCTCCCTTGCTCTTTCTCTTTTCTGTCGTTCGCATTCTACACAATTGGATGCATATGACTATATACACTATGAGATGGTGAATAGAGAGCGTGGTTAGCCCAGTTTCAGTCGAGTGGAGAATATTAAAATAAAAAGGAAATAATAAAAAACAAAGAAAAAAAATAATCATCTGGTTGATAAGGAAAAATTCCAGAATCAAAATACTCGTGAATTTCCAGTTCTATTTTTACTTTCGTCTCATTATTATTTGCTTTTTTTTTTTTTTT
>JAQQBR010001833.1:3364869-3388588 GCA_030347285.1 Microctonus hyperodae | reverse complement strand
ATTTTATTTCAGTTCTCCTTTTGCTTATATACCCATTGTGTTCTTAATTTTTACGATATTTTTTAATGATTAGTTAAATATTACAACGAATTTCTGTGAGTGAATTAATTGAGATAATGAACGAAAAAAAAAAGAATTAGAAGAGTCGACAGAGAGACAACATTTCCTTCCTTGTATGATAAAGACATCCTGGTATGAATTGATTTCAACAATTGTTTGACGCCATATACGATGAAATATTATTAATAGCTGCATTTACAGTTATTATTTTATTATTATTATCAGCTATGAATTTTCCTGATGCAAATCCGTTTGATTCATTCATGAAAATATATCACAATAAATAATCTTATTATTGGAAATTTATTTTACTTTATTATTAAAATCAAGCTTTAATATATTTTGATTTATTTTTTTTTAAATTCTTTTCCGGAGTTTATTAATTCGTTCGCGCTTTTCTAGGTTATCATTTAATTCAGTATGCCAATGAATATATTGCATGTGAATAGTTGCACGGGGTCAACAAGTTTTAAACGTGACGATCGAGGTGAAAGTCATCGTAGTCAAAAGCAACATATTATACTCTGCCGAAATACTTCAAACATACACTTTACTATTATATTATCAAGAAATAAATTTACAATACTATACAGTACAATATAATGTAATAAAATAACTATAATATAATTTTAATAATATTAATTAAAAGCCAAAGTACCGTTGTGTATTTTTTGAATCACTTTAACTCGACAGATCTTGAAGTAATAATAAAATTAAATACATCGTGCACTTATAGAAGTATAGTTGGCTTGGTAATATTTTCCAGACGAGCAAAAATAAGCTGTTTATTACATATATACCTTCACAATGACAACAATGACTGAGTCATACTCACAAGAAATTCACGACCCGGAAGGTGCCATCCATATTTTTGCTACTTGTAATTTTTTACAACAACAATTTCTTCATTTTCAGTCTAATAATTAATATACATGTATACATGGATATTTTTTATTGAAAATAAATAGTATAATTTATTTAAATGAATATTTTTATTAATTTTCACTAACGTTTTCACGATGAATAAGTGATAAATAATTATTTTATTTACCAATTCATGATATTTCATCGAGTAAAATACGCAATTTCATTTTATCACCCACGTCGGCGATGAATGATATATGAATAAATTTTTTATATATGTGATGGATTAAAATATTTTTTGTTTGATGATCATTGAACGGTGGATGGTATATGGTGAATTGTTGATTACTATTATTGCATGTGAGCTAACGATCGTGTGGGAAAAGGGTACAAATAAAATAATCGAGAAAGACAGAGATAAAGTGGACACATCAGGGCGTTCCACCCAAAAAGAGACCCATGGAACCGGAAGAGCTAGGCCACCCCCGTGAAAATTCGATAGTCTGCAGTTCGTCGTCACTCTGGCAATCGCGTCGATCAAATTTAAATTCTCTTTGTTGTTATAAAATCACCGATACTGCTGCACAATTTTTATTTTATTATTATCCTTATTTATTTTGTTAAAAATAGACCAATGAACAGGAAAAAAAAATTTTTCATCGTCAGAATGATTTAACAAAAACGAATATTTTTCTTTTTTTCCTGAATAATTTTTGTCAATGAAAATATATCGGTAACAAAATCAAAATTAATAATTCAACATCGAAGCATTGAAAAACGGTCGATGCACGTTATAAGACAAAATACTTATATACAGTTATCAATAAAGAATTTAAAAGAAAAATGATGAAAGGAAAATAAAATAAAGAGTTAAATATAAAATGGAACGTGAGAACACCAATCCTGTATACTGCATTTAATACAATCGATATTTACTTCAAAGAAGAGCAACGAAAGTAAACACACATCCAGATGTTCCTAACTATCATTTTGATTTGCATATGATGATTAATATGTATACGTGTGTAATTATGTATATATTATGTTTTTTTTTTACTTCATCTCTGTTTCATTAACACTGCCATTGAGAGATAACTCGTTGTGTATTACTAAAACGGCAACAAGAAGAGTGTATAATCTCAAACAAAAATCGACTCACGTTTCACAAAACAATTCACATACAATATTACACACAAAACATATTTAATTTTCTATCTTTCAGTTGATTGTCAAGGCAATATATAACATCGATTCATCGACAAATAACAATGAAAACAATACTATATGTCTATTGGATTGATTCGAATAGTATTGGAAAATTAGTAATGGCAGGAGAGGAGGCCAATAAACGCTTTGCTCTGTTGCCAACACAGGGCATTGTGCTTTGTTCTCTTATGTTTATAACTTTCACTCAAGTGTGACAAAATTTTCCAAATAACATCATCTACAAGACAACAAATCAACATTGCATATTAAACTATTAATATTCCAAGGTTAATAATTTTCCCATACATTTCAAACTCAAACTAAAAAAATAAATAAATAAAAAAACATAATGTGTATATAATAATAATATATTTTTTTTCTAATTTCATTTGTAAATTTGTACCTTAATAATTTAGGAATACGCAGCTGATTCTTCGTTCTTCATGTAATCCTTCACATACTCGATTATCAATTAATTAATTTATTTATTTATTTATTTTCGTTCCTTTTCTTTGTGATGTACATACACAGATAACAGCACTCAGTGTGTATGTGTTTGTATAAATAATATGTATATATATATGTGTTAGATGTACGTTTGTGTTTGAATTGGAAAAAAAAAAAGTTTGGAACGCGTGCCGACGACACGACCGAACGTTGATGCACCGCAAACGAACTGTCAGTTACCACGGGTTACACATATTATCAAGATAAAATATCCTAGGTCTACCGGGGGCTGCTCTTGCGCAGCCGGCGCAATACTACATACACCAGAGTTCAGACTAGTTATATTCTCCCCTTGCCATCAACTTTGCCATTATGTATTTCCATGGGTTTAAATCCCCACCATAATAGTATGTACAAATGTCCATCCACCCAGGGAAGTATCGCGCGAATAATTGTGCCCTAACCTCAAATTTTGTTTCGAATTCATTATGGTTTATTCTGTTATGTAGGTTAGAGTGAAATTTTTGATTAATTATTGATTAATAATGTATATTGAGAGAAGAATATATGAATTAATTGTTGTTCACACGCCATTTTAATTTATATTTAAATTTCGCGGTAGAATATTTTTCCAATGGTATTGTTGAATTTCACGCATGCGTGCCGCCATTTTATTTATTGTGGTATAGTTTGAGCGATTTTGATATAGTATTTATGGTAAATGTGTGTAATTTTATTTTTTTTATTTATTGACTGCACTCGTCGTTGCCGACACGAGTATTTTATACACTGCCAAACGTTGAATTTCTTCTTTGAACGATAAATTGTTTTATTTTATACAGGAACATGGCGAACTGCAGAATTTTAGGGGCATTAACGCGATATTCATTAAATAACCGGGTTTATCTTACACGATCAGGTAATTGTTTGATTATTTTATTAAATTTTTATTCACAATATAATCATGAATTTCCATTTTTGGTAGACATCGTATTTAGCACTGTTGACAAGTTAACCTTTGTACCCAAGTTAAAATCATTGATTGTTAATATTATACATTATTAAATTTATGTTTGAAATAAATGAAAAATAATTAAAAAACAATTGCCAAGAATATTCGTTTTTTCTACAGTGAACATAATCAATTATTTCAATTCATAACTCCACTGTTTATATAAAATGAATTATATGTAATCTTTTCTCTCATGAGACAAAAAAATTAATAGTTTAATGATAATTATTCTTTATAATTCTTTACAATTAATAATTTATTTAAAGAAAATACTTTACGTAATATTTTATATTTTTAAAAATATTTTTATCTTACAGCTAATCAAGTATCTTTGAGAAATTTGGCGTCAGTTGCTGGTCAAAAACATACAAAATGCAGAATTATCGACGGTGTAGCTGTAATTACATTAGATTCACCTGGGGTCAAGGTAAATTTGCATATTCTACAATTGCATACAAAAATATATACATACATGAGTATGTGCATGTTAATTAAATTACAATTATAAGAATTTAATCCATAATTTATAATTATTTTTTGTCTTCAGATGAATACATTGAGTCCAGAAGTGATGGAAGAAATGAAAACTGTATTAAAAGAAATAGAATCAAATACAACTGTGAATTCAGCAGTACTTATCAGTGGAAAGCCAAATAATTTTATAGCAGGTGCAGACATTAGTGTACTCCAAAAATTAAAAACTGAACAAGAAGCATATGAAATGGTTAAAGTTGGTCATACGATCCTGGATTCTATTGAAGGATCTAAAAAACCAATAATTGCAGCAATTAATGGTACCTGTTTAGGTGGAGGTTTAGAGGTAAATTATTTGTAAATATTTTTCATTATAATTTTCTATAACTTTTTTTTGATATCATAGGTTGCACTTGCGTGCCATTATCGTTTAGCAGTAAATGACAAAAAAACAATATTAGGATTACCTGAAGTTAAACTGGGTCTTCTTCCTGGTGGAGGTGGCACTCAAAGATTACCTAAAGTTACATCACTTCCAAATGCTTTGAGTATGACTTTGGCTGGTTCAACATTGAAAGCAGATAAAGCAAAAAAATTTGGCATCGTTGATCTTTTAGTTGATCGTCTTGGTCCTGGTATTTCGACACCTGAATCCAAGTAAATAATAGATAATATAATTTTATTTCATGTATTTATTAATGACTATTATTTAACCTTAAATTTATCATCAATAATTTAGCACGTTACGTAATTTGGAGGAAATTGCAATAAAAACAGCAAAAGATATTGCAAGTGGAAAAATAAAAATTGATCGCCGGCCAAAGTCTATTACAAATAAAATAATGAATTGGGCATTTGGATTCGATTTTGTTAAAGATCAAGTATTCCAACGATCTAAAGCTCAAGTTATGAAATTAACAAATGGATTATATCCAGCGCCACTTAAAATATTAGAAGTTATTCGAACTGGATTGGATAAAGGTCGAAATGCTGGTTATGACGCAGAAGCACATGGTTTTGCATCTTTAGCGATGACACCTGAATGTAAAGGATTAATTAGTCTTTTCTTTGGTCAAACGGCGTGTAAAAAAAATCGTTTTGGTGCACCGGCAAATGAAGTGAAGAAAATTTCAGTTGTTGGAGCCGGATTAATGGGCGCTGGTATTGCTCAAGTTAGTGTTGACAAAGGTTACACCGTTGTATTAAAAGACACCAGCGATGCTGGACTTAGTCGTGGCGTAGGACAGATACAAAAAGGATTTGACAATGCTGTAAAGCGAAAACGTATTAATACCGTTGAAAAAGGTCAAATAATGGCTAATTTAATTCCAACATTGGACTATAAAGAATTTAATAATTCTGATGTGGTGATTGAAGCTGTCTTTGAAGATCTTGCAATTAAACACAAGGTAATAAAAGAAATTGAAAAGAATACACCAGCACACTGTGTAATTGCAACAAATACTTCAGCTATCCCAATTACAAAAATTGCTGCGGGCAGCAGTCGACCAGATAAACTTATTGGAATGCATTATTTTTCACCTGTAGATAAAATGCAACTTTTAGAAATTATCACCCATAAAGGCACGTCAACAGAAACAATTAAAACTGCAATTGATGTTGGTTTAAAACAAGGCAAAGTTGTTATTACCGTTGGAGACGGTCCAGGATTTTATACAACAAGAATACTTAGTGCAATGTTATCAGAAACACTCAGATTATTGCAAGAAGGCGTTGATCCAGTTGAATTAGATAAATTAACAAAGAAATTCGGTTTTCCTGTTGGCGCAACGACACTTTGTGATGAAGTTGGTATTGACGTTGGTGCACATATAAGCGTTGATTTAGCTAAAGAACTTGGCAGTCGTTTCCGTGGTGGTGACGTTAATATTATGAGCGACATGGTTAAGGCAGGTTACCTTGGTCGAAAATCCGGCAAGGGTATTTATGTTTATGAGGCCGGTCGGAAGGATCGTGATGTTAATTTGGGCGCACTTGATATTATTAAAAAATACCGTTTAGAACCAAAAGGTAGTACCACAAATGAAGATCGTCAATTGCGAATGGTGACGAGATTTGTCAATGAGGCAGTGTTGTGCTTGCAAGAAAATATTCTAGCTAATCCAGTGAGTATTTTTTTTTCCTTTGATAATGAGAAATAAATCATAATATTTAATGAAATGATTGAAATACGAATGTGATTAAATGAATTAATTAATGATTAAATAGGTAAATAATATTAATTTATTTTATTACAGCTTGAAGGTGATATTGGCGCTGTGTTTGGTCTTGGTTTTCCGCCATTCACTGGCGGACCATTTAGGTGGGTTGACTATTATGGTGCAGGTAACCTTGTGAAGAAGATGGAAGAGTTCCAGAGTCACTATGGTGAGGCCTTTAAACCGTGTCAAATGCTTTCTGATATGGCGAGTGATCCAACGAAAAAATTCCACACAAAGTAAAATGATATATATCTTTATTAATATTAATATATATTTGTATCTAAAGATATATATCAATTTTGCAATCAAGTTGTAACAGTGATTGTTTTGTTAGATAAAAAAAGAGGTAAAATATACAGTGGAAAATTTGAATATTTCTCTACTGATGAAAGGTCTATATAGATTAATAATTTTTGCTATGATGCTGTTGTCGCGTTTTAAATATTTATAAGCTATAAAACTTTCATATTTTCATATTTTTCGATGAATATTGAGCTGTTATACACATTGTGAAAGCTGTTGTATGTGTATTTTTTTTATTTTTTTTTTTTTTTCTGAAGAAAAGACAGAATAAAATGAAAATTTGAGCTATTAAGAGTTCCTATATTGATAAATAAATCGGATTTATATACAAAATAAATATTGAATGTATTGTGAAAGAAATAATTCATTGGAAATTATTTAGTAAGTTTGACAATAAAAAAATTTACAAACAAAATGTTAACTGTCTAACAATTTTGTATTTAAATAATTTTAATACTGAAAATTATAGCGATAACACACCTCCATATACCTGTTTCGTATTTTGTAAAAAATCTCAAAGCTCACAAACAAATAATAAGGTTTTTCCTTGTTGAATTTTCTGTGAAAAAAAAATGCAACAGCAGTTTCCTACATCTCGCCACAATTGCCCATTATATCTTATCATTGATTGATATGATAAATTTGCCTGATTTTATAATTTATTACCGTTGATTTAAGACAACATTTGTCAGATGCTTTTTGAAGACGATTAATTTGTTTACACAGTTTTACTCATCATGATCAAATATTTCTAAAATATAAAAAGCTTCATTTTATACTCATAGTAATCATTACAGTATTAATTATAATTTATTCGTCATCAAAATATTACCAATTCAATTTTAAACTATCGGAAATTTAAATAATATCAATGACATAATACAAATGATAACGAAGCAATAGCAATATATTTTTTTCGGTTAAGTTATTCCATATCTTGTATAATTTATTTTCTTCAGATGAAAATAAATATAAATAAAAAATTCAATTATCTATAATAATTATGACATCACTTCAAATAAAATCAAATATTTCAACACAAACAACACTGGATAAAACTAGAATTTTTCCAAATATTATTTTTAACAAATACGTCAATATGTAGCGTATCACGATAATGTGAATGACGTAAATATCACGCAAGGTCTGATATTATATACAATGGATAGTTTGGATTATCATGAGGTAGCTACCTGATATTTCGTCACGCTAGACACCAAATAATACACACATAAACACGTGTATTTTTAATCAAGTGCGTAAAAAAATTTTATACCATAGTTTTTTTATTATTATCCGGAATTAAACAAACCCAACTCTCATTTTACACCAGACATTATCAACAACTCCTAATAATTTATTAACGATGTTTACTATATGGCTTTATTCTATTTTTATCTTTTTATTAAAGGCATAATGTCATTTTTTTTTCATGACAAAACCTGCGACAGTAATAAAAAAATAACAAAGCTAAGTCTCTATTATTAATTTATATTCATATCTAATTAATTGATTGATAAATAACATGATATCAATACCAAATTAATTGATATTGAACTGATTGATAAAAACATTTCATTTGAAAAATTAAATAGTATATCGAGAGTATAATTATTGTCAGGAAAGGAACCAATTACTAATAAATTCTATAATATCACGTTTACTTGATGTGACCTATATGTGTACACACACATGTGTTCACGTGTTAAGCGAATGATCCATTCACACCACGGCATTCATACATAGTTTTTATCCAGCATTGTCGTCAAGACACCACGTTAAATCCAATGAAATTATATTCAAACAATATTTAATACCAGAATTATTTTTATATTATACACATTCACCTTGATACTCAATTATTCATAAATAAAATTATTTATTCATCTGAATAATTCAAAAAAATGCCAACAAAAACTTAATTATCATTACTTTTTTTCTTTTATTTAATATTTACTTTCCTTAGCATTTCGATGCACCCCACCAACATTATCCGTTACTTAAACATATACAATCAAAAAGTAAACGGTAAAAAAAAAATAACAAATAAAACATAAACATTAATTTCAGTAAACAACTATAAAGTATCATATATCATCAAATACACACATAGATAAACAATTAAATAAAAGCATAAATAAACACATAATATCTCTCATACAATCTATGCTATAATTTTCCCTCAATGTCATAAAATATAATACAATATCATCACATATATGCCCATAAAAATTTATATATTACATAGCATACATTTATTTATCTATCTATTGCAATTTACTTCACAATGTGCTTACACATATTCAACTCAAATTATTATTCAATTGTGTAATAATAATTTTGCATACGCCTGAAGACAAATATTTTTGTGTCATCATATATCCCATTTGGTAAGCGCGTGATCAGGAAAATGTTCCAATTCCACAGATCACATAGCGACTACGTTGTGTTTATTGTGGCCTCGAACGATAAAAGCCCACGGACTTGTAAATCACATTGATGATGTCGCGCCTCTTTCATATCAAATATATATACATGTGTGTATACAAATATCTGTTGTATACACACGTACATCATAATGATTCAATGTCTAAACATATTAACATACATAAAAATAAATTACTAATTATGGCTTGCTAAAGCTTTCATACAGTAGCAGGTTTTGTTTCTCTTCCCCATTATATATAATTCTTAAATATTAAACAGACATAAATGAAACTGCCGGAATTGGTGCATTAATTTATTCATCGAATAAATAAATCGTTTAATTTAGTAACTCACATAACAATAATAATAGTAATACGCAAATTTTTTTTTAAATTATCATTCGATGTTGTCATTGTGAAATCATCGATAATAAACAGCGAAAATAAATAAACATAACAGATCTGTATATGTATTTATTTTTATTTCATGTGTATACATATATGTGTGCACATATGTATATTGGCGTGGATATATATTATTGTCGCTAAGTGCACAAAGATGACGTGGGTGAATGAACTCGGACGACATCGTTCTCATTGTCTTCACAAGAGAAAGAGAAAGAGAGAGAGCGATAAAGGAAGATTATTAGAATAATAGATTGGATGAGTGAATAAGAGACAGATGTAAAAGCACGTATGTAAATACGAATCTGTATATATGTATACATGTTTTTTATTTTATTTCCTCTCTGCAAGGCTGTTGGGAATGACACGACAACGTCGGTTCACCTGCGCACAACAACGGAACAATAATAACAGTGTTATAAGTGCACATCCACCCACACCATATATCTTCTCAATAATTTATTTGTTTAAAAATAAATAATAATAAAACATAAATGAAAATATCATCGAATTTATTAAATAAAAAAAAATAAATAAATCAAGATTATATGTAAACTTGCGCGGTTTTCCATTTTAATTTATTTTACAATTTAAAAAAAAAAATCAAAAGAGATAAAAAAAAATATGGAAAATATGAAATAGATATATATAATATTAAATTTACTACAAATAAATTTTTGAATACATAAATACATATATTATATATTCAAAATATATATAATAAAAATTTATTATAAAAAATATATATTAAAAAATTAATAAATAAAATATTGTTTTAATCAAAAATACAATTTTTCTAATTAATTATCCAGATAAAAATTAATTTATATACATTTATATATATATTTAATTATATAAATTATTGCACGAAATATTTTACAAATGACATTGACATATATAAATCAATTCAATATATTAATTGAATAATTAATCAATCAATCACTATCCAGACATGCATATAACATAAACAAAAATAATTTATTTATAAATATCTATACACCCAAACTGTATTGTATAAACACATTCATATTCAAAAAATATATTAGGAGGCACGTCTGCATCAAGCAACAAAATAAATACACCTATTATAAAAGTGTGTTTTAACAACAAAAGGAGAGACAGTACAATATATCAATCATTACATATGTACATATTTTATATTTATTTATTTTTTATTTATGTTAATTTTTAATGAAGAGAATGGTATTTATATATTTTTATATAGAGTAAAAAATGTTTATATATAAATATTTTACATTTGTTCATATACATTAAATTGAGCACAGTGCAATTATACATATACATACATGTATGTATGTATATTAGGTTGCATGTACAGATGACGCTTGTTGGGGTGCGCCGTGACGCCATGACGTATTGAACGGTCTCCACGCGCGCTGACGTCATGATCACGGCCTCAGTTGGACTGTGAACACGTGAACAGCACGCTACTGATCACGCGGTCATCAACTGACATACACGTTTCTATTGGTGGTGAGAAACGAGCCCCTCAATGCTATTGGTCGATCGACCACACACTGCATGATCACCACAAGCACTTCACAATAACACATCGTGTCGCGCGACCTGAGAAAGCTTCATTACACTTTGAGTCTCTCATCGAATATCATCTTTCGAATTTTATTTTGCATTGTAAAAACGTAAGAGGAGTATTGAAAAAAAAAATTAATATTATCTATTAATTTTTTTAATGTGATTATTGTTTTCGAGTTTTGTTTATTGTGAAGAGATATATTGTTGGTGTGTGTAAATTGTTTATTTGTCAAGTTTTTATTGATACTTTTTATTTGGGATATATTTTATTTAGTTTTTCGCATTTAAACCGCGCGGTTTTTTTATTTTATTGTGAGGTGATATATATTTTATGAATTATTTTACGAATTATTATTATGGATTCAAATACTGCACCGTTGTCACCACCGGCATCGCCTCAATTTAAACCATTTCATGTGAGTATTTTTATTTATAAATAATTCATTCTCTTTGTTATTGTATTATTATGAACGCGTTTTGTGTGGGCGTGCGTGTAGAGACATTTTGAATTTACGCGCCGTGTTATGTATCACTTATTAGTGGCGCAAAATTTGAAAACTCAAATTTTACAACTGCACTTAATATTTTATTTATTGCTTTTCATAAATAATAATTGATATTGTACGAAATTAATTTATTAACCAATAAATTATTAATTTCAGTCTGAGCCACTTCAATCATCGTTTAGCGTTGCTGCATTGTTAGGTGAAAAATTATCACCAAAGCATAAATTAGATTCATCGAATTATAAAAAACACGATGATGTACATACAAATCTACCACCCACCCCTCAGCCATCAGACACAGAGGAAGATGAGCAACCACCATCTAAACGTCTTTGTCATGAACGACAATGTGAATTGGCAAAGGTAAAGACCAAATAGTAACTTGAAAAAATAAAAAAAAATCACCGGCAACTTATCGACTGTAAAATAATTAATGACGCAATGCATGTACAAATTATTTCATCATCTTCAATATCATCATCATTATGATCATTATCATCACCATCGTAATCAGCAGTAGTGAATTATTAATTTTACCAACAGTTAAAAAAAAAATCTTCCACTTCACAAATATTCATTTTGTCTTATTAATCATTCATCAATTGAAGAAAATTTAAATTAATCGTTTGATTAATTCGTAATTGTCATTATTATTTTTAAAATTACAGCTATTACTGGATGGCACACCACCACCAAGTCCTGAACCAACGCGTGCTTCAGTAATAATGCGCGCAAATCGTGACGGTACCTGTAGTCCAGCTAATTTCACTGTGAAATCAACATCAGTCGTTGACACACCACCAATCGTGCTGGTTATTCCATCAAGTGACGTGGCTATTCAACAAAAATCCGTTGTTGAACCAGAAAATATATTAAAGAGTTTGAAATTCAAAATGAGCTTACGCAAAGAAGAAATTATTGTTAATAATAAAAATACAGATCGTGAAATGCAAAAATTACAACCACTTGCACCAAAACCAGCGCCTGTTAGAATGATGGCAAGTTTACTTGGCACACAAATGGTATTACCACGAGCACCATTGCTTCTCGTGACTTCATCGTCAGTCACAGCAAATAATAATAGCAATGACAACAATATTAGCAATAATAATATTGATAATAATAGTAATATAATTAATAATATCAGCAATAATATAACGACGGCAAGCGCCAGTGTACGTCGTCGAGTTTATGAATGTGAGTATCCTGGTTGTGGAAAAAATTATTTTAAATCTTCGCATTTGAAAGCTCACACGAGAACACACACTGGTGAGCGGCCATTTCCATGTCCATACGACGATTGTGGACGAAGATTTTCGCGTAGCGATGAGCTATCGCGACACAAGAGAACGCACACGGGTGAAAAAAAATTTGTTTGCTCTGTATGTCAAAGGCGATTTATGCGCAGTGATCATTTGGCTAAACACGTTAAACGTCATACGAAAGATAGAACAAGTTCTTCAGCTGCAATGGCAGCGTCATCCAGTTATAATCAAATACACCATAATGTTAATTCACCAACACCATTGAGAGTTAATTTTCTTTCTGTTCTTGCGCCAAGAGTTCAAAATCCAATACAATTAATTCCACCTAGGTTGGCTGCGTGATGATGAGGACATCCAATCTTTATTGAGGAATAAAAATATCTGAGTGAATTTATTTGCAGAATGGTGAAGGAAAAAAAAAGTGGAAGATTGTCATTATCTTATTTAACTTTGACTATTTGTCATGATAACGAGTTAGAAGATATGATGTCGACATGAATACAGATATATATGAAAAAAAGAAAAAAATAATGTCAATATTTATCTCTAGTCATTTGTAGTAAATGCTCGATCAATCAATTTATACAAAATTTCGCCAGCATATTATGAAAAAAAAAAAGAATTATTGACTTTTCATTCAATATTAGAACACGAGTTTTAAATCTCATGAAAAAATTTTCTTTTCTCATAATGAAATTTTACCGCAAGTACCTAAAAATAAGTATGTATCTCTGTGATCTCTTTGAAGCGCTCATAAGCTTGTGACTTACATGTAAAAACGAAACAATGATGAGAGTATTTATTCTAAGGCCATGGGTTCATATATTATAAATTTCTATTTCACAGATTGTATTTCAAATTTTCTTTTCATGTCTCATAGAAATATGTATATATTAAAATAAGAACCCCAACAATTGTATTTATAAGACTCGACTTTTTTTGTACATATTATTTTAATATAATTATAAAATACGTATAGACTTATGTACTTTCGTAAAATTTTGAGTTATTAATTCATTCCTTTTATTCATATTTATTTTCACTATCTTAATGAAACTTTTATTACCATAAACATTAATAATTTCATCATTTGTTAAACAAATAACTGTCTCTCATCTACTTTATCATAATTTTGTCGCTTGTTTATCATTTCTGTTCAATTGAATACTAATTTTTATTTTTTTTTTACGCACAAAATTAATTCTTATCATCATATACAATAATTTTATTCATTTATTTTTTACGTCTTAAACTCTGTCTATCGGGATGATTTTAGCGCCGAGCAAGGTCAAATAAACGACGTGTATTAATGTCTCGATGGAGTGTCACATTGAATATACATACAATAATCATATAGGCGTTTCATATGTATATTGACACGTGAACAAGGGATGTTAGGTTCGCCAGAGGCCAATTTAAATTCGTGACGCCCCGATTATTAATTCGTAAACATAAGACAACGATACAACATACAGTAATAATGTATATCACAAATAATTATGCGTGTAATATATAAATAAAAAGAATGCTCGCGAGCATTGACGTGCCGGGACACACAAGACTTTGTAGAACTTTATAAATATACTCATACACGTCTCTCTCATTAATAATATTTAAACGAGGACGTATTTTTGTACGCGGAAAAATTTCCATCACGCAATGTCTCAGTTGAATGCACGTGTAACATACACATGTGTATGAACAAATATAATATGTAATACATATTAAATATATTTACACATTTATATACTATTACTGATATCAGTAGTATACGTTTACCAATTTTAAAATCAACTTTTTCGTGCTTTTTTTTTCATTATATCATAAGTAAACTTGTCTTTATATTATCATCATCATTAATATGTTTCCATGCATGCACGTTTTGTCTCCGTGATAGACATTAGATATAAAAAAGTATTATCAATTATTTTCTTATCTCAATTAAAATATTTATACATCAAATTTTATGTTATCGAAAAATTTATTCTTAACTTAGATATACGTGACTGTTTGGAAATGTAATGAATAATTATGTATTTAATTGACCTTCGATTGAACATGTATATCAATAAGAAATATTTCCGTTGTCTTGACACGTGTATATAATATCTCCATAATATACAATGTAGCTTAAATGTATTAAATTCATACATATGTATTTGTGAATGTTTATGCAATGCTAGAATTAATAATGAATAATATGTGATATGAAGTTATGTGACAACTGGTTTACAATGAAAATCTATGGAAAAAGTAGACATGTAAATAATTATGTTAGTAAAAGGAGCGATGTTCAGTAATGATCTGTGATAAATAATTTATTAATCATATCGAATAATCGAATGATAATTGTAGAAATATTAATATATAAATAATACTTATTATTACTTTTATTTTTTATTATTATTATTATTGACATGATAAATTGTTATCACAGTGGCATGAGAACTGGTGATATTGTTCAACTCACGTGGGAGAAAGATAATAATTAAACTTCAAGTATTGGAATGTAAATTTATATTTAGTGTAGATATTATTATCAATTATAATTAGAAAAATTTTATTATAATCTGTAATTTGTTTCAACAACTATTTGTACACACATAAAGTCCACATGGCTTACGCAATTGATAAATTATTTTCATCACAAATATGTGAATAATGTACATTGATTTAATTAATAATTAATTAACTCGAATCGCAATAAAATGGGTGGAAATGTGATAAAAATTTATATCAAAAGCTCAGTGACTCGTAGGCGTTAAACTCTTTTGCATTTATCCATTATGTATTTGAATAAATAAATAATATAAATTTTACGATATTTCCTTGTATTACACGTGTTTTTATTGTATATTTTTTTTATTATGAAGAAGGATTTTTTATGATATTAATTCTTAATTTAATTTATACTGATATATTGAATAAACTTTTCTGTACAATTAAATTATTTAACATCAGGTGGAGAGTTTTTTCAAGGATGACGAAACTTATTGCATACTTGCATCAGCCAAGGATGAATTAAACAAGGATCGCGCAGGACCGGTAGATGACGCAAATTATCTACTTAATTGCTAATATATTGTTAGATAATTATTACGATTATTCGATGACTAGATTTAATTAATGATAAAGTAATAATTGAATATTATATGATAGTTAAATAGTTGAGTTCATCAATATCATTGACGATAATCGTTTTATATTTTTTTATTTAATTTACTTTTTCCTCATCACTCGATCTAATTAATATTTATATCAACTATTTATGATTCTACGTAAGTTAGTGTAATTAATAATATTTATATGAATATAAATATAAATATAAAAAATAATCATATTTTTATGTCTATTTAAATTTTTTTAGAAATATTAATTTATGTTGTCACTATAGAGAGGTTCTTGAATTATTGTTAATTAATAAATTAATAATTTTATGGATTTTTCTGATAGAACTTTATTATTTAATATTTCAAAGTTGATTGAGATGAATGAAATTTATTTATAATTTTCATGTGAATTTAATTACCGGATTTTAATTAATGTGTTTTATGATTGTTTATTACATGTCAAAAATTATTTTACACAGCGCGAATTAATTTTAATCAACGGAAAATCGACATTAGTGAAAGTGTTGGAAAATTCCAAGGCCATATAATGTTACAATTTACGTAAATAAATCCACGTGTCGTAAACTTCCGTGCTTTCTCGTGCGTCAGATTAAATTCTTTTGTCATTGACGTAAAATCCTTTTGCATAAAAAAAATGAACGTGAATTTCAAATCTTGGAGCAATCTCCATAAGTATAATGAATAATTGATGAAAAGAAATAAATTAAAATATTCAAAGACAAAAATAAAAAAATGTATCGGAATAAATTAAAATTAAATAAAGACAATAAATATTGCAAGTAAAAAACACATGTATAATTGTGTTGATATAATAAAATATAAATATATTATTCAACAATCTCTTATTAATATTTTCCTTTCCTCTAAATAAACAAAAAAAAAAATAATGAAAAAAAAAATCAATTTATATTGCAACATTCCCGTTATTATTATTTGCATTATGTCATTGATATTTCTTGTATCCTAGATTGTTCATTGTTGAGTTGGTAATGCTTCGATGATTAAGAAAATTAATTAATTCATAGATAATTCATAATATAATTTATTATTATACATACAAAATAAATATACATATTTTTATTTGTCGAATGGATTATTCAATTTGAATTTTAATTCACTATTAAAACACACGAGGTCGCCACATCACCAATCATATGTTCAGCATAAAATCCAACATATATCCACAGAGGTAATAAATGAAATTTATCACAACAACAATCGTTTATTTACCAACAGTCAATGAAAACACAAAAATTCTACAACGAATCATTTCATCAAAAAAATACACTTATTTTATTTTTATATTTAAATTAATCCACCTTACACTTATTTTTTTCCATAATTTTAATTTTTAATTATCTCCACCAAAATTATTATCATAACCCAATGTTTAAGTATTAAAAATAATTTTCCCAACGTTGTAAATATTATTACAATTATTATCTTTATATATATCTAACCCTGATCTTAAAAAAAAAATAATTAACAATATGTCAAGCATTTTTACATAATCAACATTAATATATCCAATCCACCCAACAAATAAATAAATAAATAAATAAATACATGTATAATATACATTTATAATTACACAAAAAAAAAAAATAAAAGAAATGCATAATTAAAATTGTTCACATGAACAAATGAATTATTATAAAAATATAAAAAATATATTTTCTCTAATGAAGATATAAATATAAAAATTATTCAAATAAATTTTGCGCTCGTGGATTTTTCATATAAAGTACCGAGGTGAGAAGTGGGCGGTGCATTAATATCCCTTCTCCGTAATTTTTCTCCCCACTATTCAGTTGTGAAGTCACGCCGTAGCGTATTGGGGGGGTCTCGCCGTATCGCTGTACATTTGTTAGTTGCCCGCTCACAGCGGTCGTGGGTAGAGTGTTAGTGTAGGTGTTCTGATTAAAATAAAATAAATTCGCCGCGTTCAATAAATAATAAATTATTTATTAATAAACATCATCATACACACATATCGTTAAACGTGCTCTCGGCGAAAGTATATAATAAATTAATGAAATAAAAATAAAATAATAATAAACTTAATCGTATATTTATAAAATAAATAGAGTGATAATTGACGTCGAAATAATTAAAGATAAATAATATACCTACACAAAAATGCATATATATAAATAATATAAATACATAAGTGTATTTTTTATTATAATTGCTTAATTGTTTATTTGCTTTAATCGTCATTGTCGTTGTCTTTACATTTAAAAACGCATGTTTTTGTTTATTATAATTCCATTGTGCTGGTGATAAAAGTCAAAAAAGAAACATAAAACAAAAAAAATTAAAGCTTAATGTTTAAATTTGTTTATTGATTATACGCGGGTGTTTAATTTGGTTTTGGGCGCCAACTTGTGACAATTTGAGGCAAATTATACTATACCTAATCGTTTATTTACCTTGTGTGTGTGT
The DNA here is from genome assembly GCA_030347285.1 of Microctonus hyperodae. Taxonomy (NCBI): domain Eukaryota; kingdom Metazoa; phylum Arthropoda; class Insecta; order Hymenoptera; family Braconidae; genus Microctonus; species Microctonus hyperodae. Next base: position 3,370,268 of record JAQQBR010001833.1, on the reverse strand, counting down.
GTTTGGTATGTGTTTGTGTGTTTTTGTGATGTTGACGCTGATTTGGTGATGGCAGAGAGGAGAGGAGAATGTCACGTCGCAAGCAGAGCAATCCAAAGCCGCTAAAACGTGAGTTTTGCTTAAATAAATATTTTTATATTTCTATCAAATAATATCCACTAGAATTTTTCGTTTTATTCTCATTCATACTGCGATGGATGAATATTTGTATTTAATTTTCTTTTATCTTTAATATATATTGAAGAATATTTAATTGTCAATATGGTTTTATGTATTTATATTACTGATATAATATATGTTACGTACATATAGAGTTGGTACATTGTACAAGTACGTACATGCGATGCTTTACGCTTTGTGTTTTGGCTTATCCCACTAGATTTGTTATGCATTTGTGTTATCAATGAAAACATTAGTCCTGCAGTATCGTAAATGATAAATATTTAATATTCAAAACACTACAGTCAATGCAAAATAATTTTAAATTCACAAATATATATTTGTTTAAAATATCTTTTCATTTTTAATTAAATATTCACGTGGGGTTATTTCATATTTTCCCGCGCTTTTATGCAAACGTCCATAGAAACATTTGTAGGTTATGTAGCATTTATGTATAAAAAGTCATTCGTTTATAATTTCGAGACGTGAAATAAATGCAATTTTAAATATTAATCATTGAATAAAAATGATAAATAAATCAGTGGAATTAATTTAACTATTATTTTTCTTTCAAATAATAATATAAAATTAAAAAATAACGCGAATAAATAAATAGAGAACAGAAATAGTTAATGAGAATTTGATGTTAATGTTAATTATACATATGAAGTAAAATTATTCACATGCTTATAATTCTTATAATTTTTTTTTTTTGTATGATGCGGAATATATAAATTTGATATATATGTTTAAGTAAATAATTAGAATAATTAGGACAATGCGATTAAGAAGTCAAGGGGATGACGGGACTGTAGGGAATAATAAATCGTCGCGTTAATTTTATGTTTCGTATTCACGTGTGTGTTGTGTATCTATATACACATAAAATATGTATATAAATATATATATATATATACATGCATATTGTCTGAGAAAGAGCAACTTTATCCACTTTCACGTGGTGACGCACGCCGTTGAAACAGGTATTTTTTTCTTATTTATATACATAAATATTTTTTTTTTTCATCTCTTATTTCTACATTTAAATAATTCTCATACACAAATTTATTAAAATACATCAATCAATATAATTTCGACATAATAGAAAATAAAAATAATAAATCATATTATCATTGCTTGTATATAAATATATATTATATTAATATTAATTGATCTATTAAATTATATCTATTTTTAATAATCATTAATTCATAATATGTATTTATATATACACTATTTTTTCGTTGCTTATAAATAATTCACCTGGGAAATTTGTGCGTGTTAATTAATCGAAAATCACCCTCCCATTCATGCTGCGTATCGGCCCATAACTTTCCGGAATAATTCGCGACACGTTTGTGTATTTATACACATACAAACCTCAACAGTATCTTCAATATATGTATTAGTGTATATATTTAATATAACTATAGGTTTTGTACCTACTCTACCACCGTCCGTGTACACGAGTGAGCTAATTAGTTCCGCGTGTTACGAAGTTAATAACCCCGTGTTAATGTCGCCTTTCCGTCTATCTCACAATCGCCAGCTCGTTCTCTCATATATTTTTTAGTCTATTTATTCGTGGTCAGTGAACAAATACATCCATTCGATCATCCGGTGTCGATGATTGTTATAATAATCATTATAAAAAATTTTTATGGGATTAAATATGATATTTTGTATTGATGCGAGGGAGAAATGTGTATAACGAGAAAAAGAAAAAATTTTGATTGAGTAATTTGAAATTATTTATAGGTATTATTGGAATTATTATTATTAGGATATAAATATTTTTAATTTAATATTGTAGGTGAAATTTATTTAATTATTAAAAAAATTTATTAATCTGTATTTATTGATTTATTTCAATTTCGATGAAATAATTTTAATTTAATTAGTGTTAAATATTTAATTGATGTAATCTAATATTTGATTAATTCATTGTTGAATTGAGTTGATAATAAAATAAATTAATCGATGCTATTTATCGCAGATTAATAAATAATTTTATTAAGATAATTATTTCAATATAAAAATATAAATTTGTCAGTATTTATTATATTTTTATTAAAATTTTTGTGAAATAATAATTTCAATTAAATAAATCTAACATTACCTTTACAATATATATTCATAAATGACACAAAACAATCTATAAACAATATAAATAATAAAAAAATTAAATAAATGTATAGCTAATGATTTCATTTTATGAAAATACATGATTACAAATTATTAAATGCATTAGTATAAAATGCAATTTGATTTACAATTTAATATTTAAAATCATCGCGCGATAGTGTGTGGGAGGTGGCACAGATGTGTTGTATATAAGCGGGTATATAAAGGAAATATAAACGTATATTATAAAGGATAAAGAGGCATCAAAATACTCTCCTGCGGTGAGGCGGCAATAATATCCCGCTGTGTCTTTCGCGTCAAATTAATAACCGATGATTTTATAAAATGTTTTATTGAATCATGTTCGCACGATTTAAATAATATACATGTATATATGTATACACATAAATATATTTTCAAGTTGTATACACATATATACATATAAATATATAATCACGACACACGATCTCGAGGTTGTTTTCAAGGGCAATGTATCGAAGGGCGGTAGGAGGAGCTGTCGCTCTGTTTCGGCCTATCAAACTATCTAATCATCCCATTAAAACCCCAACAGTGTGTATATATGTGTATATATACGTGTGTGTGCATCAAATAAAGAATCAAAGAAAGCAAAAAAAAATAAAAAAATATTTGAAACAAATAAAAAATATAAGTAAATTCGAATATGTATTATACTTATGTATGTATTTATATGCATGTTGATATTTATTCGGAATTTAATAGTTGGTCGGGAAATATATACACAAACATGAATGAAAAAAAAATAAATATTCAAATCGCACCTGATCTCTTTCTGTTTGCTGCTCTTTTGCGCTCGAGTCTTCTCTCACGGCCGTCACTCTGCGGTGTTGGGACAGTGTGTCCATTTTATCTCATTCTTATATTCTCTTATTCAGCTTTTGCTGTTTACCTCTTTCACTAGAGGGGGATTACAATAAAGGAATCGCCATGAAGTATAGCAAACGAAAGATCGTTGAGTAAGCGCGAAGAGTAAAGAGTCGCAAATCCACTGCTGTGTCGGTTTGTGTCTTTATTTTTTTTTCTTCTTCACTTTTGCCGTTTGGTTTATCAGTGTCGATCGGCGGAGGCGGTCGACGCAGTCAACGGACAAGAAGAAGCAACAGCAGCACCACTATAGCATCAGAATCAGCAACTGTAAGAAGAAACGAAAGAATGAAAGAGTATATGTGTATATAGGGAGCTGAAGAACAAGTGAGTAAAGGAAATAAAACGCAGGGTGATGTTAAAGAAACGAAGGTCCGTCAGGGAGATTCACAACTTTTAACTTTACTTTATTTTTTTTTTCCCAAGAATATATATATAAATATATATTCCATTCTGCAACAAACGCAAACGCATCGTTGATTTCATTTCATATCAATATAAATTCATTTTTTCTCCTCTTGTCTATTTAATATTATTATTCCACCATAGATTCCAAAATTCACAATAGTTTCACTTAATTTATTAATTCACAATAAATTAAAATTTTTATTTAAATTATTACACATTACATTATTTTATTTATTTTATGTATATATATTATATATATAATTTTATATATTAATATATATTATTATATATTTTATATATTATCTATATATAAATAATAATATTATATACATAAAGAAATAATTAAAAAAAAAAATGGTGATAAATAAAAATACATAAAAACAAATAATTATGTATATATTATACCTATATACATCAACAAATATTTGATATATAATACATAAATAAATAAATATAAGTTAAGAGTGTGAGAAATAACATGAATTAATTTATATAAATTTTTATTTATTAATTTATTCTTTCTCTATACAACTTTTAACTATTGCGTCGTTTATATGACAAAGGAGAAAAATGTTTTGATGATTGCGACAAGGGAGTGGTGTGACGATGGTGTTTGCAGTGATAGTGATGATGGCAGAGAGGGAGAGAATGCATATACACATACAGAAGTATACACATACAGCGTATGGTTGGGGAAAGCGTGGGATAGGGGCGGGGAGCAGTATGTTGGGAGGACGAAGGGCGAGCCTACAAATTGCTACACCGCATTGTGGTGTCACTTCAGCCTCCCGCGACACGGCCCTGGCATCGTTGGAATGGTGTCTGTTGCGTCCGGCGCGGTATATACATATACATGTATACATCTTTTCATCTGTTTACTTCTCGTTTATTTTATCCTTTTCACTTTTTATTTCTTTCCCTTTATTTTGTTCTGCGTTATTCATTTCACTCTCTGTTTATAAACACACTTGAGAATACGATAAAAGACGTGAATATAACACTAGAATAATTATAAACATTAACTGTATTATTTGATTATATATTTAGTTACTTTTATTTGAAATTTTATTTTTACTATTTCAATTTATTAGAGCTATATGGTATTAAGTTATATGAAAATCTCATGGACTTAATTCTGTATAGTTCTGATAATATAAATGAATTTTATAAAAAAATTAAAAAAATCAATTATCAAATTATTTATTAAAAATTGTTGATTATCAATGTTTATATATTTCACCATTTCGAGTTTTGATTATAAATTATGTATTGTATTTTTTTTTTAAATTCTTTTTATCAATTTATTTTATTTTAACGATACACGTTATCCTGCAAATTATTTTTATTGTTAGAGCGCAATATAATGCAATGTGGCTTTGATTAGTGAGGGTGGAAACGACTGAGAGAAGTGTGCATGTATGTTATGTACATGTATACATTTAAATGTTTATATATGGAGGTTTGTGCAGGAGTATGCGGTGTGTATAGCGACGGGTTAAAATCTCGCATATCGTCCAGCTATCGAGCTCATTACGCTAATATTCACTCGAAATGCCGGCTGATAGGGTATCTCGATCGTGCTCCGCGCTCCGTAAAGGCCTTTTCGCGATTCGCTCGCGACCTGGCTATGCACGCTCGCACAGTACATAGCTCGCGTTCTCTTCGTTGTTGTTGTCGCGTACGTTATACGACGCTCTTTGTATATATACGAATTATCCATATGTATACATAGTCGTATAAACATATAAAGGTATATTATTTCGAGTGTGTTTGTAAATGTCAATGGCAGCTGTTGCAAATTT